>JASDQU010108062.1:25000-35486 GCA_032191745.1 Picea mariana
TACCTTTTTCTCCTCAGGTATTTCAGCAAAATCAAAATGCTTATCCATGGAATTTATCCAATCAACTAATTCCTCAGGATTTAATCCTCCATCATATGCATTTACTTCTAGTCTTGGTTTTGAACTAGCTCCAATGACTGCCCTTAACAACTTCAATCCAATATTCTCATCTTTTATTTCTTCAGTTTCAGGCTCATCTTCCTGTTCATTTTCACTAACATCACCTGCTACAGGATCTCTTCTTCCAGCTTCTCTCATGGCTGCCATCTCTTCTCTGAGACTTCTCAATTCTTCCAATACTTCTGCATTGGCTATAGGTCTACCTCCTCGACCTCTTCTACCTCGTCCTACTCTGAAAGCCATGTCTGAGGGTAAGAAATCTGTTTTTAAAGTGTCACTGTTCAGACTTTCTTTTGCCTCGATTACTGGTAAAGGTGAAAAATAAATTTTCCCTTTCATATACAATGCTACAATTTCTCAGATCTCGCTCTGATACCACTTCATGCAGCTGGTGTTAATGAAATGAAATTGACAGAGATAAACTTAGCTAACTTTCACTAAGTTGGCAGTTCTGTTCTTTTGACCAGACTCTTGTTACATTGGCGGATTAAGCACTTTTTGTTTTACTAGCACCCAACGGAATTTTTTTACACATGATGCTAACCACATTATATCCACACGATATGACCGTAAACTCAAAAAAAAACACTTTGAAATCTTTTTGTACTTACCTTCAACTTCCGTTTCCATACATCGATGAACACGTAGCCTCAACGGAAATCACCAAAATGCCTTGGAGGTTGAACCCTCCGTTTTCCACTATGATCTGGATAGCCGACTCTTTGTTGTGTGATTCCACTCGGATCTTGATCATCATCCGTCTTCTGGATGATTGGCACCGTCCATCCTTGGTCTGTCCGGGTTACACTATGATCTCCACCCTTAATCAAATGCTTACAGAATGAATTTATCGGTCCATTACAGATTTGTTTCGATTCCAAGGATCATTAAAATAATATGACAGATTAGATTTATTCTATCCACAAGAACAGAGATATTATAATCATACATGGATGAAATATGGTTTCACATGCATGAGAATGTTGCCAAAATGGACAGGAACTTTTATTAATGAATTCTCTTTATCTCCTCTACAACGATTCCGTGCATTCTCTCCCCCTTTTTCTTGTCTCTCCTGTCCTCCTTTTACAATCGAACTTAGTTTGCTTAAATACAATTCAAACTTAGGTTTTCAGATCCACAAAGTCTGGATCGAATCTACTTAGATCCTACAGTTTCTGCTTGTAATCCTAACTTCTCCTATAGATATTACATTGTTAGGATTCGAGATCCTTTGACCATTTATTCAATTTGAACTAAATACAACAAAGTAAATTTAAGAGCACCCACTCTCTTTAGTAAAATTTGGTTTTTGACTCTCAACAGCCATAGATCTTCTAGAACTGTGAGCTTATGCTCCTGCATCAGAGTATAAAAATACAAAAAGAGAATCTCTTAACCTAAAGGATAAACTTTTCATAGAAAGATACACATGTGATTCACTCATAAATCCCATCGATAAATCATCCAGATCAAAGATCTAGAGAACTATTCCACTGATCAAACACTTACGAGTCTAATTGGGCCTCTTAAGCGGGTTTGGTTCCTATTGTTGAGTTAAGGATTTCTGACCCCTCTATAAGGTGGAGATACAACAACTTAATTTGCATATCACTCTAATAGAGACTCAAGGAAGGTATCGGGAAGTTAGCGAGGATTTTTAGGAGATGGTTAATTGGAAAGACATGCACCAAGCCCCACTTACTTTCCTACCAATATATTTGAAAATAGAAAGACTCAAGTATCGAATTCTTTTCGACACCAGCATGAAAAATCACTTCATGAGTGTCCACTCCACTCAAGGAGTAGTTGCTGACACATTTTCACAAATATATAAATATGATAATGTTTTTGTTGCAGAGGCAAGGGCACAACCATTGCAATCTATAGATGAAATGATTTATGTCAGCACCAGGGAAGTTGAAGTGGAAAATCTAAAGAAAGGCATATAGATGAGCATTCAATATTTGATGCTATTTGATGAAAAATTAATTGAAGAACATATGTTGTTTCCTACCCATCTCACCCATAATATTCAATCATTTGTAAAAGCCACGGTGGAGCAGTTATATCAAGAAGTGTCTACAAATGTCTGTAATGGAGAATCAATCTTAGAGAGATTGCAATCGAGCAAGATTGAGAGAATTTTAAATGATTACTCCACTTGGAAAGAATAACAAGACCAACAATAGGATCGGACCATGTCATGATAACAAAAATCCTCAATTCTCTCGAGATGTTGTTTTCTTCTGATATTGCAATCTATTCTGGAATATGAAGAGTCTTTTTTGTGAAACAGCTTAAATTTGTATGATTACCAAGAAAAATGATTGTAAATATTCTCCCCTCACTATATAAAGGGAGTGATGCCCATTTGAAAGGGATTTTGGTTTTTAAAGCTAGAAAGACAGTATTTTTGTTGCAAGTTAATTGGAATCCAGGAGACATTTTGAATTTCAATATTATGATATTGATGTGCGTGAATGAGATTATTTTTTTTATGAATCTTTATTTTGTAGTATGTGAATGTTAGTTGATGAATTATTTCTATATTAATGTTTGCAGTTTGCAGTTATCATGATTTTTTAATATGAGTACAGCGGTAGTACGATGTGGTTGAATTTATAAATTCTTTGGCTCTAACATATTATGCTATCAAATTTATGTGTTACTTGTGTCATGAATTTCCACTCAAGTGATGTACATTATTCACAATATTCATAGATTCTGCTAGTTATATCCTGATCATGATAGATTAATTTAAATAGTATTATTTTAGAGACTTCATCTTAGAATAATAATAATACCTATTAGTTTAATTTTAGTTTAGCTATATTTACTTATTTTATTTTATTTTTAATTTATATGAGAACCTTTGGTTCTCAAATTCATATTTAGTTAGTATTTTAGTTAGTTGGTAACCAGGCCAAAATCTAGTCGGAAGCGCTAATCCAAACGAGAGAGGGTCTAATTGGGACCTTCCATTAGGCATTTTCCCTCAACTAATGGAATGGGTCATTTTGGACCGTCAATAAAAATGGTGCTAGAAGGAGGGCCATGTAACTAAATGGCTACAAATAGAAATTTGAATTCCTCTTGTTCTGCTCCGTAAGTAATATTTTCCTCCACGATTGATTACCATAAAATTTACTCCGAACATAATGTCTTCCCTTCAGAGTATAGGGTGAACACTCTAGCTCAAGTCAACACTCATTGCATTCCCTATCATCCCGAAACATATTTCTCTTCTCCTCAACCTCATATCCTAACTATTTCAGAGATCAAATATTTAGTCAGGCGCTCAACCGAATGAACCAGTTGTGAAATAAATAGACAATGTAGCAGATAGACTAGACAATTGCCCATATATTACTCTCTTCCTGAAAATCAAGAATACCTTTGACATACATAACCTCTTTTCGTTGACACTTAATCCTATCAAGAAAACCGTTCGGTTGGGACCCTTGAATATCACGATCTTGAATGTACGTCTGATTCCCAAAGGATTTGGAATTTAGTCTTGAGTATCATATACTCACTGATAGAGAAGGAGGTATACCACCCTCACCTCTCGAGTCACCCCCTCACACCCCCATAAAAGAGTCGAAGGGAAATTATGAAGAAGGGGAAGGATCTGAGATTGAATTCATAGATAGCCCCTATCATGTTGTCGTATATCAGCCCATAAATATGGTTGGATCAAATGTGAACCAAAATCCTCCCCCCTACCAACCTTGTTTGTTTGTTGATGCGGTTTGTATTCCAGGAGTTCATCATGACATGCCCCGACACCCTGAGAAATTCCTATGTAAATTTTACCTCGACAAAAAGGATTCAGCCAAGAACCATATTAAGAAATTCTTGTTAGATATTAGGCTACAAATAATTCACCTTGAAGACTTCATCTGTCATCTATTTCCCCTTACCTTTGAAGAAAAAGAGTCAACATGGTATTTCTCTCTAGAATAAGCTTCCATTCCAAATTGGAAAACTTTTGAAAACTCTTTCCTCGGAAAATTTGGAGAAAATAAAACACCAGCCACCTAGGTTTTCAAACTATCAAGAGTCAATATGGATTCAAAATAATTAGTTACTAATTACAGTTAATGATTCCTCACTTTATTAAAATAAATCCCAATGGCATCAAAACCTATTGAAGATGTCACTATTGAATTTTACACTTCTGGTTTACTCATGTCCATGGCCATGCATGTAAATGCTTTTGAAAAGGATAATTTAGAATAAGCTTTCCAAGAAGCCCTTAAATTTGAAAACAAGTTGTTAAGTTTGAAGGGTAGTTTCAACTTAGAACCACTTAAAGATAAAGGTAAAAGTAAAATCTATGTATCTAAGTCCAGTGAAGATAAAAATCCCTCTTATTCAATGGATATGGAATCTCTGCAAAGAATGATAAAAAATATATCCAATGACTTGGTGGATCTGAAAAGGAGTAATGGAGAGRGATCTTCCAATTAGAAAAGGTTTTTTAAGTTCCCCCCAAGAAAGATAGAAACACTCCCCCAACCAGCAAAACCACTCCCTCTCAAATGGAAGGCATCAATATGGAGGATATTGTTCAGGCCCTTCAAACCTAGGAAACAAAGAATATGACTAAAACCACTGATGAGGGAGATGCAGGTCATAGACAATAAGAACAACCCCAGGAGCCTGACGAGTTGGTTGAACAACAATTAAATTCATTTTGGGACATATCTTTTGCACAAGATGAAGAAGAATTTGAAGAAGTACATGTCTTACAAAATGTCATAACCACTAGGAGTGCAATTTTTAAGTTTTAAACATGTGAAGTAAAGAAATGCATACAGATTCTTAAGAAAAACAAAAATTAATCAATGGATCATACACATAGTACACATAGATTTACGCTAGAAACCGTTAACTGAGAGAAAACTTGCCTTCCTTGGTGCCGCACCTTTCAACTCTTCATTGTATTAATTTCACCATTCACCATACAATATATACAATATTTTAGGTATTCCATGGCTACCAAAACCCTAATCTCTTAATCCAGGATTAATTTAGAAAACCGCTAAAATAGAAAAAAACGCCCTAAAAACAATTTTGGGGCACTACCCCAAACGCTGCCTGTAACCAGGGGAGCCAAACCCAGACCCCCCTAGGACCCTTGATCGTCAGATGCATTTTTCAAATCTAACGCACCCACACACACACACACATGCAAATAATATAACACATACCCAACACCAGTAAGAATATCACCAATGACACCCTAAGTACCCCTAGTCTTGCTTCTCCCACTCCCACTACTTCCAAACAATCTTCTCCTTAGACTAATACTACCCCTATTTAATCTAAGAATATGTCTTCCAATACCAAAACAATAGATCAAACAATGAAACCAAATACGTTTCCTACACCCTTGGCCAAATTGGAATATGAATTTTTACAAGATCTAAAGAAAACAAATGCCAACATTTCTTCGTTTGAACTCTTGAATATTCCACAAATACAAGAAAATTTCATCAGAACGTTGTAAGTTAAAACTTCTCCTAGATTTTGAGAATCAAACTCTGGAACCAAAAGGGTAATTACAAGGGTAACTTTTCCTGAAAATAATACTCCATCCTAAAGTAAGGTTGTGACTAATGCATCCTTAACAGGTCAAAGATCTAGGTCCAAMACTCCTCCTTTTCTCATCACTTTTGAATTCTTCAATAGGAATGTTCATAATTTCATGGTGGTATCARGAACTTCATCTAATTTCATTCCCCTTAAAGTCTGTGAGAAGATTAACATCAAACCCAAACCATCTAACATTCAGATCATCCAGTTAGACATAACTAAAGTTAAGGTGATCGAAGAATTGAAAAAGGTTTTGATTAGGATGTCTGCTAACCCAAAATTTAATCAAACCATAGATATAATAGTAGTGGAAATTCTTGATAACTATGGCATGCTCTTAAGTCGATATTAGTCGGACATGTTAAATGGCTACTTTCTACCGACTGGTCCCGACTCCCATTTATGGCTCCCTTTCAATGGTAAAATGAACCAAATCAGGATTGATAGGGAAAGGTATATGAAACATCATGTTGTTACTAATTTGAATGATATGAATGAACCAGTGATGTTCAATCATTCCATTCTTAGGAATTATTCATTTGAAACATTTTTTGGAAAATTCACAGCTGAACCATCAACACTCGTGGAATCTATCGCAAAATAAAAAATCCTTCATTGTACCCAGATTATTGACCCCAATTGCAATATACTTTATCAAACTAACAATCCCCTTAATGTACAAACTAATGTAGTCTTTTGAGATAAGCTATAAAAATGCATTGACTCTACTAACCTTTTTAAAACCAAAAAATTTGAAAATTAAAAAATACCATTTGAAATAAAAAAAAGGTGATCCTAATATGTGGACGGTATTCTTTGATGGATCAAAATATTTGGAAGGTGAAAGAGAGGGTTTCATACTAAGAGACTCGAAAAGTACTAAGATGTTAATTGCATGAAGACTATAATTTCCTTACACCAACAATACTTCCAAATACGAAGCCCTTGTACAGGGACTTAAAAGGGCAGTTGACTTGAAAGAAGAAAAAATCAAGGTATTTAGTGATTCCAAAATCATCACCAGACAGGTGAGAAACACCATTCGTTGTCTTTCAAGTCACCTAAAAAATTATCAGTCTGAGTTCTGAGAGTTAATTAAATATTTCATTTATTTCAATATTAACACAGTTCCCCAATCAATGAATTCTGACATTTACTTATTAGGAAATGTGGCATCTAGATTAATACCCTCAAATGGATTGATGCATGACTCCTTCTCTGTTGAAATTTTGTACAAGCCATCAATTCCAAACTATATAGTAAGTTGGAGGGTCTTTGATTATGACCAACAACTCATTAATTTTCTACACCTCAAAGATACCTTCAAGGATTCTATCATAGATGAAGTCCAACATGATATGTTGATGAATACTGATAATAACAATAATGTCAAAGCAACAAACGCAACAGGCCTGACAAACAATATTCCTAGGACTATGGTCAGTCTATAAAAACTCTATGACCTTCAAGATAAATTCAAAAAGGTTACGAACTGAAGTACCAACAGGTCATACATGTAGTTTGAAATAGTTAATATGGGATCAGATATTTCTCCTCATAATGTCTAGTTGGGAAAAAATTTCTCTCCTAAATAAAGGAAGGCATACATCAAGTTATTTAAAGAATATAAAGACATCTTTGCATGGGCATATGAGGACCTCAAGACATATGATACAAAAATTATACACAATTTTGTTCCCATGAAATCTCAAACCAAGCCTTTCCAACAAAAGTTAAGAAAGATGCACCCTAGTCTTGAACCTCAAGTCAAAGAAGAGCTAAATAAATTGTTGACGACCAAAATCATTTTTCCAGTAAGGAATACACAATGGATATCAAAGTTAGTGACAGTAAGGAAAATTAATGGGGATGTTAGGCTTTGTGTTGATTCTAGGAATGTAAACAGAGCCTCAAAAACAAATAATTACCCTGTGCCTCCCATGGAACAAATTCTACAATGTGTGTCTAGATTGGAAATGCTCCCCCTTCTAGATGGATTTTCAAGATACAATCAAGTCTTAGTAGCTCATGAATACCATCTTAAGACAACTTTCAGAATCAAATGGGGAACATACGTCTATAGGAATATGCCTTTCATACTGATAAACGTTGGAGCCACGTTTCAATGAGCCATGGATATTGCCTTTAGAGGTCTCCTTGGATAATGTGTGGTATTGTACCTAGATGACATAACCATCTTCTCAAAGAATAAATAGGACCATATATCTCACTTAAAGAAGGAATTTAATCGATGCAGAAGATACAACATCTCTTTGAACCCGAAGAAATCTAGTTTCGCCATGAATAAAGGAAAACTCCTTGGTTTCATCATATCCAAACATGGTATGCAGATTGAACTGGACATGATTGAATAAATCGCTAAGATACCTCCCCCTCAAAAAAAAAATCTATGCAATCGTTCCTCAGAAAGATAAATTTCATCAAATGGTTCATACCCAAATTTTCTGAGACAGTAAAACCCCTACAAGATATGATAAAACATAATGTTGAGTTTAGATGGGGATCTAAAGAAAAGAAGGCTTTTGACAAAATAAAGAAGATATTATTCAAGTGCCAACATCGTTGAGTCTATATTTTGATCGATATTTCATCCTTTACACATTTTCCTTACATACTTCATTTGTAGTAGTCTTAACACAGAAGAACTCAGAAGGAGATGAGTTTCCTGTGGCTTTTATGAGTTCAGGCCTACAAGGAGTTGAACTAAATTATCCCGAAGTTGATAAACATGCATATGTGATTTTCAAAGTTGTCAAACACTTTCGACCATTCTTACTCAAATCTAAAACTAAGTTTATTGTTCCTTACCCAATTGTTAGGAACCTCCTAGTACAAAGAGATTTGGAAGAAAATAGAGAAAATTAGATTATGGATCTACAAGAATATGACCTGGAGATCAAACCTGCAAAGATATTTAAAGGACAAGGGCTATGAAAACTAGCTGCAAAATTCCCTTGTGTTGAATCTCATGAAGATACTCTCTATTAAGATTTCGAGCTATTTGAAAAGGAAGTATGCTACATCCTAGTTGGTTCAAACCCATGGTTTTACAAAATTAAATATCACCTTACTCATGGATCGACTCCACATTATCTGTATCCTAAGAAGAAAAGGGCTCTAAGGCTCAAATCCGCCCAATATCAGTTGATACAGGGAATTCTATTTAGAAATAATTATGATGGTATATTTCTTAGGTGCCTGGAGAAAAGGGATGTTGAGAAAGTCATGTTCGAGCTCCATGATGGACCTGCAGGAGGACATTGTAGTGGGGATACTATCACACAAAAAATCCTCAGGGAGGGATACTACTGGCCTTCCTTATTTAAATACGCTCATGCATATGCAAGGAAATGCTACCAGTCCCAAACCTCATTCAGAAGAGAAAAACAATTTATTTTCCCCTTACATCCTATCATCTTCGAATGCCCCTTCCAGCAGTGGGGGTTGGAAGTTATTAGGGAGATCAATCCAAAATCATTGCAGTTGCATAAATACATCTTAACGGTTACTGATTACTTCACCATATGGAGCAAAGAAATCCCTTTGAAAACCATCAATGAAAATCAGATGATTTCGTTCCTTGAATCACATATCATCATCAGGTTTGGAATTCCAATTTTTTTAGTTTTTGATAATTCCAAGTATTTTTATTTTCTTAAACTTACTGAATTCTCTCTTGAAAAAATATCAAATTTAAATACTCAACGAATTATTATTCACAAGGAAATGATCTAGCAGATTCGACTAATAAGAACCTCATTAAAATCCTCAAGAAGATTGTCAATGATAATCAAAGAAATTGGCATCTTGCTCTTCAAAATGATCTTTGGGATGATAGAGTAACTCCCAAGTCATCCATTGGTAACTCCCTCTTTTTCCTGATTTACGAAAAGGAATCCATAGTTCCAATCCATACTTTTCTACCCACTTTACAATTGGCCCAATATGTCCAAGATTAAGCCTGTCCGATAATGCAAGAAAGGTTAAACATGCTACTAAAACTTGAAGAAGAAAGGGAAAAAGCTAAGTTGAACTTCAATCAACACCAAGAAATAGTTAAAAATTGGTTTGATAAATCAAATGTAGGTAATAAATATTTTCAACGAGACCTTTTTCTCAAGTGGGACAAATCTAATGAACTTAAAGGAAAACACTCCAAATTTCAAAAACTATATCTAGGACCCTATCTGATCCACCAGAAAATAGGTCCTAGGAATTTCAAGCTAAAAACATTACAGGGAGATGAAGAGGAACTCCCTATCAATGGTAAAATACTGAATAAATACTTCTCCTGATCACCTATGGTGATGTAGCTCTATACTACATAGTAGTTTTTCAGTTGTAGTTTTTTATTTTTTTATTTTTCTTTTCAATACGTTGACCGTTGTTTTAGTTTATTCCTTCCTTTTTCTTCACATTACTAGTTTACTATAACCCCCTCCCATTATCTCCTACTCTCGACCAGTTGTAATTTCACAATAGGTACCCAAAACCTAATGATCTATGCAAGCACCCTCTCCAGCAAATACCTTTCTATTGGTGATTGTCTAAGTGATCAGAGATCCGGGTTTATCCTCGTTAACAAATGGTAGCACATAAAAGAGGAACGTGTTCATATGTACTAAAAGAAAAGATTCTAACCTTCAAATTTTGTACCTTTCAATGGTTTCCATCTGTTATTCACTCTTATGTGACCACTCTCAGGTCTTGTTAACGTTCCTATCAAGTTTCTTGAAATATA
>JASDQU010108062.1:35536-50512 GCA_032191745.1 Picea mariana
CTACTTTCTACCGACTGGTCCCGACTCCCATTTATGGCTCCCTTTCAATGGTAAAATGAACCAAATCAGGATTGATAGGGAAAGGTATATGAAACATCATGTTGTTACTAATTTGAATGATATGAATGAACCAGTGATGTTCAATCATTCCATTCTTAGGAATTATTCATTTGAATTTTTTTTTGGAAAATTCACAGCTGAACCATCAACACTCGTGGAATCTATCACAAAATAAAAAATCCTTCATTGTACCCAGATTATTGACCCCAGTTGCAATATACTTTATCAAACTAACAATCCCCCTAATGCAAAAACTAATGTAGTCTTTTGAGATAAGCTAGAAAAATGCATTGGCTCTACTAACCTCTTTAAAACCAAAAAAATTGAAAATTAAAAAATACCATTTGAAATAAAAAAAAGGTGATCCTAATATGTGGACGGTATTCTTCGATGGATCAAAATATTTGGAAGGTGCAAGAGAGGGTTGCATACTAAGAGACTCGAAAAGTATTAAGATGTTAATTGCATGTAGACTATAATTTCCTTACACCAACAATACTTCCAAATATGAAGCCCTTGTATAGGGACTTAAAAGGGCAGTTGACTTGAAAGAAGAAAAAATCAAGGTATTTGGTGATTCCAAAATCATCACCAGACAGGTGAGAAACACCATTCGTTGTCTTTCAAGTCACCTAAAAAATTATCAGTCTGAGTTCTGAGAGTTAATTAAATATTTCATTTATTTCAATTATTAACACAGTTCCCCAATCAATGAATTCTGACATTTACTTGTTAGGAAATGTGGCATCTAGATTAATACCCTCAAATGGATTGATGCATGACTCTTTCTCTGTTGAAATTTTGTACAAGCCATCAATTCCAAACTATATAGTAATTTGGAGGGTCTTTGATTATGACCAACAACTCATTAATTTTCTACACCTCAAAGATACCTTCAAGGATTCTATCATAGATGAAGTCCAACATGATATGTTGATGAATACTGATAATAACAATAATGTCGAAGCAACAAACGCAACAGGCCTGACCAACATTATTCCTAGGACTATGATCAGTCTATAAAAACTTTATGACCTTCAAGATAAATTCAAAAAGGTTACAAACTGAAGTACCAACAGGTCATACATGTAGTTTGAAATAGTTAATATGGGATCAGATATTTCTCTTCATAATGTCTAGTTGGGAAAAAATTTCTCTCCTAAATAAAGGAAGGCATACATCAAGTTATTTAAAGAATATAAAGACATATTTGCATGGACATATGAGGACCTCAAGACATATGATACAAAAATTATACATAATTTTGTTCCCATGAAATCTCAAACCAAGCCTTTCCAACAAAAGTTAAGAAAGATGCACCCTAGTCTTGAACCTCAAGTCAAAGAAGAGCTAAATAAATTGTTGGCGACCAAAATCATTTTTCCAGTAAGGAATACACAATGGATATCAAAGTTAGTGATAGTAAGGAAAAATAATGGGGATGTTAGACTTTGTGTTGATTCTAGGAATGTAAACAGAGCCTCAAAAACAAATAATTACCCTGTGCCTCCCATGGAACAAATTCTACAATGTGTGTCTAGATCGGAAATGCTCTCCCTTCTAGATGGATTTTCAAGATACAATCAAGTCTTAGTAGCTCATGAATACCATGTTAAGACAACTTTCAGAATCAAATGGGGAACATACGTCTATAGGAATATGCCTTTCATACTGATAAACGTTGGAGCCACGTTTCAATGAGCCATGGATATTGCCTTTAGAGGTCTCCTTGGATAATGTGTGGTATTGTACCTAGATGACGTAACCATATTCTCAAAGAATAAATAGGACCATATATCTCACTTAAAGAAGGAATTTAATCGATGTAGGAGATACAACATCTCTTTGAACCCGAAGAAATCTAGTTTCGCCATGAATGAAGGAAAACTCCTTGGTTTCATCATATCCAAACATGGTATGCGGATTGAACTGGACATGATTGAATAAATCACTAAGATACCTCCCCCTCAAAAAAAAAATCTATGCAATCGTTCCTCAGAAAGATAAATTTCGTCAAATGGTTCATACCTAGATTTTCTGAGACAGTAAAACCCCTACAAGATATGATAAAACATAATGTTGAGTTTAGATGGGGATCTAAAGAAAAGGAGGCTTTCGACAAAATAAATAAGATATTATTCAAGTGACAACATCGTTGAGTCTATATTTTGATCGATATTTCATCCTTTACACATTTTCCTTACATACTTCATTTGTAGTAGTCTTAACACAGAAGAACTCAGAAGGAGATGAGTTTCCTGTGGCTTTTATGAGTTCAGGCCTACAAGGAGTTGAACTAAATTATCCCGAAGTTGATAAACATGCATATGTGATTTTCAAAGTTGTCAAACACTTTTGACCATTCTTACTCAAATCTAAAACTAAGTTTATTGTTCCTTACCCAATTGTTAGGAACCTCCTAGTACAAAGAGATTTGGAAGAAAATAGAGAAAATTGGATTATGGATCTACAACAATATGACCTAGAGATCAAACCTGCAAAGATATTTAAAGGACAAGGGCTATGAAAACTAGCTGCAAAATTCCCTTGTGTTGAATCTTATGAAGATACTCTCAATTAAGATTTCGAGCTATTTGAAAAGGAAGTATGCTACATCCTAGTTGGTTCAAACCCATGGTCCTACAAAATTAAATATCACCTTACTCATGGATCAACTCCACATTATCTATATCCTAAGAAGAAAAGGGCTCTAAGGCTCAAATCCACCCAATATCAGTTGATACAGGGAATTCTATTTAGAAATAATTATGATGGCATATTTCTTAGGTGCCTGGAGAAAAGGGATGTTGAGAAAGTCATGTTCGAGCTCCATGATGGACCTGTAGGAGGACATTGTAGTGGGGATACTATCACACAAAAAATCCTCAGGGAGGGATACTACTAGCCTTCCTTATTTAAATACGCTCATGCATATGCAAGGAAATGCTACCAGTCCCAAACCTCATTCGGAAGAGAAAAACAATTTATTTTCCCCTTACATCCTATCATCATCGAACGCCCCTTCCAGCAGTGGGGGTTGGAAGTTATTAGGGAGATCAATCCAAAATCATCGCAGTTGCATAAATACATCTTAACGGTTACTGATTACTTCACCATATGGAGCAAAGAAATCCCTTTGAAAACCATCAATGAAAATCAGATGATTTTGTTCCTTGAATCACATATCATCATCAGGTTTGGAATTCCAATTTTTTTAGTTTTTGATAATTCCAAGTATTTTTCTTTTCTTAAACTTACTGAATTCTCTCTTGAAAAAATATCAAATTTAAATACTCAACGAATTATTATTCACAAGGAAATGATCTAGCAGAGTCGACTAATAAGAACCTCATTAAAATCCTCAAGAAGATTGTCAATGATAATCAAAGAAATTGGCATCTTGCTCTTCAAAATGATCTTTGGGATGATAGAGTGACTCCCAAGTCATCCATTGGTAACTCCCTCTTTTTCCTGATTTACGAAAAGGAATCCATAGTTCCAATCCATACTTTTCTACCCACTTTACAATTGGCCCAATATGTCCAAGATGAAGCCTGTCCGATAATGCAAGAAAGGTTAAACATGCTACTAAAACTTGAAGAAGAAAGGGAAAAATCTAAGTTGAACTTCAATCAACACCAAGAAATAGTTAAAAATTGGTTTGATAAATCAAATGTAGGTAATAAATATTTTCAACGAGACCTTTTTCTCAAGTGGGACAAAGCTAATGAACTTAAAGGAAAACACTCCAAATTTCAAAAACTATATCTAGGACCCTATCTGATCCACCAGAAAACAGGTCCTAGGAATTTCAAGCTCAAAACATTACAGGGAGATGAAGAGGAACTCCCTATCAATGGTAAAATACTGAATAAATACTTCTCCTGATCACCTATGGTGATGTAGCTCTATACTACACAGTAGTTTTTCAATTGTAGTTTTTTATTTTTTTATTTTTCTTTTCAATACGTTGACCATTGTTTTAGTTTATTCCTTCCTTTTTCTTCACATTACTAGTTTACTATAACCCCCTCCCATTATCTCCTACTCTCGACCAGTTGTAATTTCACAACAGGTACCCAAAACCTAATGATCTATGCAAGAACCCTCTCCAGCAAATACATTTCTATTGGTGATTGTCTAAGTGATCAGAGATCCAGGTTTATCCTCGTTAACAAATGGTAGCACATAAAAGAGGAACGTGTTCATATGTACTAAAAGAAAAGATTCTAACCTTCAAATTTTGTACCTTTCAATGGTTTCCATCTGTTATTCACTCTTATGTGACCACTCTCAGGTCTTGTTAACGTTCCTATCAAGTTTCTTGAAATATACAAAATTTAGTATCTTCCACATAAATCCAGTGTCCCTGCCCATTATTTCCCAAATTTAAATTTATTGGTGACTTGTGTTTACAGACCCACAAAGACATTTGGTTGACTGAGACTAGAAAATCAAAGTAACTCTCATATCACCACACTTCTTATTCATCATCACCTGTATTGTAGTCGCATTGTCTAAATTCTATATCTAAAATGTGGATGAAAAAGTATAATCATAAGGAAGTCGAGAAACACTATCATAAGTGTGGCAAGTACAAGTAAACTCGTCCGGGATATGGACGCTCGCTGGCAGTGGGGCCATGCTTGTATGATACCAAGGCATATTTGTCGAGGATGTGGATGTTCTCTAGAAGTGAAGAAATGTTGAGAAAGAGATGTGAAGAAAACACTTTGGTCTACAACAATTGAATTAAATTTTTCTTCGTGGTACCACTCTCACAATTTCACTATAGATTTATGAAGTTATCCAAAAATGATCACTCGAATTATGTAGAATATCATTGATAACATGCTTTTATTTATGGCTTGCATACAAACCATTGAATGTGGGGTCCTTAAGATGAATGTTCAATGGACTTTTAAAAAGGTAAAGTTTGATTCTATCGAATTGAAGTCACTCTCTCTTTTTGGAATTCAGAGATAATTGGTTCTTTCCATCAAGTCACCATTTTTTGTGGGTCATTTCAAAACAACCCCCCATTTTTTAATTTTAAATTTTATGGGGCTCCAAAATATTTTTCTTCTTTTTCTTTTGCACCTATATTTTACCCTAAAAGACATGCATCCTTACTTCTCTAAGATAACCCAATCCTAACTCAAATTTATTTCGGGATCACATTCGTGGGAGTCTCCTTTCAACACGTTAACTTAAACTATGATATTCACACTCCAATCACTTCGGCCCTTACATAGTTTTCTTTTCATGAAGCCCCAAAGTTCGTTATGATTTGTCAAACGACCACCTCCCCAAGTGGCATGTAAAGATTGGACTGTTGACTACCCATTTTATCGATTATCCAATGAGTTTTTTTTATATCTTTTGGGACATAAAATGTTTCTAAGGTATCGAAGGAATATTACCTTCGATACCATCCTCATCGGGAACCTTTTTAAGCATCATCTTATCACACTTCGAAAAGAAAATGCCGATGGCCTCTTGACCCTTCTCGTTCTCTTCCCACACTTTCTCCTAGGCCGAAAGAAAATTCTTCTATACCATTTTCATCGGATCTCAAACGTTTCCATATCCTTCAAACCTTTGAAATCCACATCCTGAAATCCTATAAAGAACATAGTTTAGCAGGCCTTTCTAAAAAACAAAATAATGAATATTATGTCGATACTTTTCCCTTAGGTTTAATTTCCGCTCTCATGTTGGTTTACCCCGATGTGACTACCTCGATAGGTCCCACCTCTGTCCATATCACTATTTTTTTGGTTGATGTGCTAGGCCCACCCACTGGTCCATGTATAAATCAATATGTCTTCCATACCCTTCCCTTCGAAGTTTGAAAAAACCATGATCTCTCATATTCCAAAGGCTCGGCCCCGATAATGGTCTTATTCGAAGATATGGTTTATCACTACTCCCAATGCACAAACAAAGACGTCTATCCATCTTAATATGATTTAATTATATATATGATGTGCACTAATGAGAAAATTTAAGACCAGATTTAGCAAGATCCTCGTACACACCTGAGTTATGGCATACTCGTGCTAGGTGGATGTGCATTGTGAGTTATAAAAACACCCTTTCATAACACTGATTGCACAATAATCTTTCGAAACATAGTCTGCAAAGTTTCATTTTCGTCTAAGATTCCCTCACTTACTGAGATTGCCTACTTTGTTACTGCAACTGCTTGTTTATTGGTAACCTTCATTTTCTATTGCTTAACCGGTTTTTAATTATTACAACTAATGTGTTATTCTTAAGATAAGATGATATTATTTTTAACGTGTTATTGCAGGTTAATTTGATTATTCATCATGGCAATCCAGAACCCCAGAATATCTATAATCTCGGTGTACTTCCAAGGTGTCGCAAGTCCATGATCATCATCTCGATCGGTCAACACTTTGGTGACTGACACAATTCCTCACGCTGGCGAGGACCATTTCCATGGACTTGAAGATATCTATAGGATATTCAACTCCATAGAGTTTCCTCAAGACAACAAATTTTTAGAGGTGTACCAGAATATCATGAAAAGTGGTATCCACTTGGTATCTTCCAGGCCACAACTATTCCCATACAACAAGGCATCACAATCGTGCCTTAGGCAATTTGACGCTTCCATGAGGAACATCATGAGAAAGAAGGGGGAACAAGTAGATTCTCTTAGACCAGAGGATATTAGTGTGAGATATCACCTTCCCACTCATACCTTCTCATTGAATGAACCTTTCCTAAAAGGATTCGCTCATCAAAGAAAAGGATTAGAAAAACAGATGAAACACTCTTGGGTGGACGAGGATGAAACCCTTAAACAAGGTTAGAAATTGGTCCCCACCCATAGGCTTAAACCTCCTTACAAGTTGTTGGTAGCAATGCTCTACCATTTATATGGGGAAGAAAAGAGTATGCACTTCCAAGTAGAGAAATATTATCAAATAAAATAGACTAAGGAAAAGATCAGGATAGAACATGAGCACGCGACTTATCAGGTCACTCTGTATAATGAGAAATAAGACCCCAGGCACTACGTTGACACCAAACCTAGGCATTGTTAATATACCTTTACCGGAGTACACCCCCAATAAAATCCATACTAGGGGAATACTCCCTCTCTTCCCAAACTCTCAATTCCAAAGGATCTATAGTCATTATTCGAGACTACTACTTCGAAAATAGAACTGAAAGAATCGAGAAGAGATCATCGAAATGAAAGAGAGGAGAAGCCACCAAGTCTAAGACATATGTAGGAAGGAAATTAGAATGGAAGGTCGGGCCTGATACTAAAAAAAATGCAATTCAAACAGCTTCAACGCTCAACACCTTTACATGATTAAATGCCTCCTCTATTATGGAGGTAACTAATGCCTTGAACATTGTCAGGAACAAAGTAATAGAGCCGAAAACAAACTTTAAAGGCGTAAAATAAAAATTCTCCATGGATATCTAGGAAGTTTTCAAAGCAGCTAAAGGTCTAAATTCAAGTAAGATAAATGGTTCCCTACATCCACAAAGAGACCACTTGAACGAAGAGTTTGAAAAGAGTATGAAAATCCTACGGGACACCCATAAGAACAAGTTAGAAGCGGAAAGACATAAACTCAATTACGTTATGGAAGAGACTAGAGCCTCGACATGTACCATGCAGTACATCAAATCACAAGTGCGTAATTCCAACAAAAATTTATCAAAGGAAAAGAATGAAATCCTTAATATATTTATCAACATACAGGTGGAGAGACAAGAACAACTTAATTTGCAGAGCACTCTGATTGAGACTCAAGGAAGGTATCGAGAATCTAGCAAGGATTTTGAGAAGATGGTTAATTGGTAGGACATGCACCAACCCCCACCTACCTTCCTACCAGTATATTCGAAAATAAAAAGACTCAGGTACCGAATTCTTTTTGAAACCAACAAACCTCTCTTAGTGAGTGTCCACTCCACTCAAGGAGTAGTTGCAGACACATGTGCACAATTGTGGAAATATGCTAATGATCTCGTCCTAGATGCAAGGGTACAACCATTTCAGTCTATAGATGAAAGAACTTATTTCTTCACCAGGGTGGTTGAAGTGGGATATCTAAAGAAATGTAGTCATGCGAGCATTCAGCATTTGATTCTATTTTATGAAAAAACAATTGAAGAACATATGTTGTTTCCTACCCAACTCACGCGTAAGATTTAATCCTTTGTAAAATCCATGATGGAGAAAATATATCAAGAAGTGTCCTCAAAATTATGTAACATAGAATTGGTCTTAGAGAGATTTCAATTGAGAAAGCTCGAGAGAATTTTAAACAACTACTCCACTTGGAAAGAATACTAAGACCAACAGCAGGAATGTACCATGTCATGATTACATAATTCCTTAGTTTTCTCTAGATGTTGTTTTCTTCTAATATTGTAATCTATTCTGGAATATGAAGAGTTGTTTTTGTGAAATAGCTTAAATTTATATGATTATGAAGAAAAACGATTGTAAATATTGTCCCCTCACGATACAAAGGGAGTGTATCCCATTTGAAAGGGATTTTGGTTTTTGAAGCTAGAAAGACAGTATTTTTGTTGCACATTAATTCTAATCCAAGAGACATTCTTGCTATAGTAGGGAAACCGCTCTACAGACTACACCAGGGTTCTAAAGTGCAGACAAAGCTAACCGTCTAAAGTATCCTACTTTTAACAACTGTCCTATCATTATCCCACAATCATACATAAAAGACAAAGTATATGGATCCGATAGGCATACCTTAAACTCTACGTCTAGTGTCGATCCCTTTGCGCTTGGTTGTTTCTCAACTGAAAGTCTCCTCCCAAGGTTGACCTGCATTCACCAAAAGACAAACAAGAAACTACAAGCATGCATTCTACATATGGATTAGTGGGTTAGACATCATAACAAACATGCAAATAAATCACAAAGATTTAAGACATCATTTGGCGAGACAAAAAAAGTATTTCTTTATATTAATCTCACAAAATTCGTTTACAATATGAGACCAACAAATGCTCCTCGAACTCGGTCCTGGGCTCCTCTTCACCATGCACCAAATGCTTCCACATATTCTTCTCCTTTTCAGTTCTCTCTAGGGAAATGGAAAGGGTTTGTAATGGAGGAAAAAAGGAATTCTAGCTCAAACTCACAATGTGGTTGCAAAATATTGGGGCAAAGGAGGAATACTGAAATGGGCAGAGTTTTTATGCTCTTGTGCTTATTTTTGGAATGGGACCCCAACACATTCTTTTATTGGCCAAAAGATATAGTAATGGCTGGGGTGATCGGCTATGGGCGGTCAACTGGTTAGGTAACGGCTCGGAAACCCGTATCCCTTTGCAATTTTATTTTTTCGCACTTTTTTGTGAGTGTACACGGGTTGTAGTGGTGCAACAAGCATGTGTATGTGGGTAGTAGTGGTGTAGGGCACATACACCTTCAAAACATTAGTTTTTTAGAAGATATGTTCAGTGATGGCTTGGAAAAGATAGCAAGTAAGGTGGCCCGATGCCAGGTATGCATGTCTGGTGCAATTTAGGGTTATAACAGATGCCCCCTAATGTGTGAGGTCAGAAGAGCATCTGATGGCCAAAATAAATTACAATTATTCACCAATGTATGAAGTGAGTGAGCCTAGAGACCATAGTTCAGGAGGTTCCATCTGCAAAATAACCATTTATCTCATCGAGATGGGCATACCCATTCTCGAGATGAAATAAAATCATGGATGCCAATCAAATACATTGCAGATCCATGTCATATAACTATATAAAGTGTAGTCGTGAGCAATATACAACATATCTGCATCTCAAAATCAAAAGATATACATGTATAGTATCCATCTTCAAGAAGTTAATGACACTGTATGGTTGGATATGAGGTCTTCAGATCTTGAGCAACAACTTCAAAATCTTCAAAACTCGGGTAGGAGTGTAATATCAGTGTACGATTTCACTTCCCAGAGGTCTTTGACGGCTCGTCAGGAACATACAAGAGGATATCGATGATTAGGCAGAGAACTTCAGTGATTTTGAGAAAGGACTTGATTGGACTTTTTGGGGTGGTTGGGCATGAGGACAAGAGACAAACTGTAGAAAGGCCGACTCAAGTTTAGTAAAACTTCCCTTGGACAAAATCATGACAAATGATGAGACTCAGACATCATGACATTGGCATAAGTTCACGATGCAGGACGCAACGCGAACTCTCCATATGTTTGTAATGATAACCAAATGGAGGAGGAAAGATCTATATGTAGAGAGAACAACCTCCTAAGGTCATACTGAATCCTAGATCTTGACGAACAAACGGAAGGATGTGATTCGTCCAAGGGTGACTCATTGTGTTGTCAACAAAAAGAAAATAGTTTTCCCTTCCTCTTTTTGGGGTATATTTGATTTCTTTTTCTTTTTCAATAATTTTGGAAAGCTTGAAAAAGAATAAAAGAATGCTACGTTACAAAGGAGGAACAAGTGTCACAAACATACTAGTTCCAAGCGCAAGGAACACACTAATTATCAGAGCAAGGAGACATGTGCAAGAAAAGGACACTCAGGAAATTCATCCATGGGTCAAGGTGTCAAGACGTAAAGGCAAAGTGCTACAAGGCTTGAGTATAAGGCATGCTTCATATGGTTCAGTTGAGAGCAACATGGAGCCGAAATTAGGCCAAAGACGCATGAATGCAAATGCGATTAATAAGACACAATGATAATGTCCTTCGATGTAATTTTAACAAGCCTAGAGAAGGTAAGCTCGACGATTTTTCATTTTTAGAGAGTCTGAAAAAAGTGTAAAAGAAGACTCGACTTCGAAGGTAGTCTAGTAGATTCGAAATAACGGGTAAACTAGCACCGAAAAGAAATCTATTCAAAAACCATTTTAACGAGTGTAAAAAAGACAAGATCACTTGACAATTTTTTCATATTTAAGGATTCTGAAAAAAGCTTAACTATGGACTCCATCAGGGTTGTTCTTCTTGACCAATTTAACGAGTGTGAAGAAACAATATCACTCGGTAATCTTTTCAATTTTAGGGAGTCTGAAAAGAGATTAACTATGGACTCTCTGGGGGTTCCTTTTTCGTAAATTTAGTCCCTCGGGCCCAAAAAAGGGTTAAAATTATACTTGAGAATACTCTTCTAGAGAACTGAGGCTCCTAGAGTATACCTTTGTTCATCCATTTGACCATCTAGACTGAAAAAGGGGTAAACTACCGTCGGACAGACGTGCCTTCAAATTTTAGTTTGGCGAGTGTGAAGGGCAACAAGATCGCTCGACAATCTTTTCATGTTTAGAGGGTCTGAAAAGGGCTTAAAATAAGACCTGTTGTTTTTGGGAGTCCTGAGGGTGAGGTCAAAAGCGATAATGAATCATGCAAGGGAGGCTCAAACTCATAATCAGGACAATACTAACAAGGAATTCCGAGCCTATAGTCATTAATGATGGCATGGACTCCGAAAATGCAACCAGGATCTACCTAGGGAATCCATGTGAAGGTAGGATCTACCACTAAATTACGACACTTCTAGAGAAGGAGTGAGGGTTCTGTGTTGCAATTCGGTGGGATCCATCCTATGGAAAAGCGAAAAAGACAAGGATATGCAGAAAGTGGAGGTGGAATCCTAACTTAAATGAAAAAAGTTGAAAAAATGACTTTTTACCAAAAGACCTTTAAAAAATTACCCAACTCTCAAAAATTTTCCCAATAACAAAAGTAACACTTATCGTAACATCCCCTAAGAAACTCAAGAACCAAACTAAATGATTTTGAAGTTAGAAAAAACGACGAAAGGGTCCAAAAAATGACAAAAAGGGGCCAAAAAATCTATAAATAGAAGCTTCTAGGTCATTATCACCATTGTAATTTGAGAAATTGACTAAGAAGCCAAAAACACCCCTTTTCCAAAAAGAATTGATTTCAGGAGCTTCAATGGACAAAACAACCTTCTGCTTGGATCAAGTAAATACAAACTAACCCCTCCTTCATTTCCATTCTTCTTTTTTCATTCAAATTGGTTTTTTCGGGGTGGGCACACCTCTAAAAGAGGTCGGCCCTACGTGTACATGGGTTGTCCTAGGACAACCCGCGTATGTACGCGTGCAACAAAAACACTGCACGCATGCACACGAGATTGTGTCTACTACAACCCGTGTACACCCTCCAATATGTGAAAAAAATGAAAAGCAAGATTTAACTCCCCTTTTAAGCTATCATTTTGCAGAATGTATGTTCATTGGAGAGAAAGGGAGCATGAGGACATTGATTTTTTGGTCTCAGAAGACCCTGCTACTGTCACTTTTTTATCCCAATGTGGGTTGTTAAAATTCTTCCAATGTCTGTTCATGAGGGCACAACCCAGGTTGTTGAATGCCTTGATAGATTACTGGTATCCTAATGTTGAGGCATTTATTCTTGGGGGGCAGTCGTTGACTCCAACGACTGAAGACATTTACTTCCTAACTGGTCTCTCGAGGAGAGGTGACCTAGTAAACTTACGTACTTTTCCCCCCGGGCCTTACGACATAGAGGATTTTATTGGACTCCATTGCAAGGTAGGCACATACAAAGTAGGTTCTTAGGTACCGATCCACAGGATTTCAAACCTATCACTTAAAGTGATAGTTTTACTCATTGGGTGGATCACTGGATCCGTGGACTTACATCAGGCATCCTGGGTGCACATGAATTGTGTGGTTCAATGATTAAATGAAGAAGTTTTTGAGCGGAGCACAACCATGATGACATGCATGAAGAGACAGTTGACAGAGTGTCGTGTGCGGGAACACAAAAACTTTGGGTTTGGGACCATTCTATGATCTTTATTCTTCGAGAGGGTACCTAGTCTTAGTCCTTGAGAGACGATACGAGGGCACGTGGCCTCTCTCCTAGAATTATGCATATCGACAGCGTTGTTTTCGTAACAGGGGGGAGGGAGGACCATAGAGGCCTTCGATGACAAATTTTTCAACTAGTCATCTCGACAAATTCTGGTTATAGAGGACTAACCCTATGCGGAGATCAACTTCTCTAGGGATCCTAATATGCCTGTACCTCCCCAAGTAGAACGAGGAGAGATAGATATGTTTTTTTTTAAAAGTTATTTAATTTTTATTTCTTTTTATATATATCATTTTTATGTGTACCAGAGTATCTGACAACTATGTATTTTTTATGTACAGATGTGGGACCAGTGTGTCTAGAAAACTTATCGAGGACCAGGAAGCATCCTTGACCAGAGGCAAGACTAGCCGTAGCCACTAGACCACCACCAGCAGCAGGGGGACCTCCATATGGAGAGGTTGAGAGAGTATTGAGGCGGGTGGAGCAGAACCTCACCGCGCTCACTCGTACAGTCCCTATGGTGGAGATAGAGGATCTCCCACCGTCGATGCAACCTCACATAGTTGGGGTACCACAGACCTGGGTCCAACTCTTTTGGTGTTTGGAAAATTTCGTTGTTCACTACAACAGGGCCAAGAGAACTCGCCTTTAGCTAGGCTGGACTACTTACGTTCCAAGGGAACCTTTTATATATTTTTAAGGGCATAAGCCCCATGACTCTTATTGTACATATATCTTTGAGGCGCTTGCACCCACCCATGTACTCTGATATATTTTTTGATATATATATATATGTGTGTGTGTGTGTGTGTGTGTGTGTGTATTTACATTTTTTTATGTCTTATGGATTCCATTTATCTACAAATGTTTTTACATGTGTATGTGTGTTCCTTTTCTTACATGTGTGCAATATGCCATTCTAATACATGATTAGCTAGAGTACCTGAGACTTGATTCAATCTCCTAGGAACATGGATATACGTAATGTAATCAAAACTTTGGTCTAAGAGACGTACCCTAAGGGACCGTCGGTGTAGAGTAGGATCATAAATGCGGTGAACCCCATTTAATTGGGACACAACCAGCTGAGTGTCTAAGTAGACCCGGAGGTGAGAGATACCATGCAAGAAAGCATCACAAAGAAACTCTAAGACTGCGCTTTATTCGACGACATGTTTTGTGGCGTCACCTAAACAGATACCTCCTGAAGATAGCAATTGGCCCTGAGGTGTGAAAATCACCCAAGCTGCGGAAGCAAGCCTCCGAGTGTGCTGGATAGAGTCATCCACAAATCCAACGAACACCTCTAATTCACTTGACATCTTCCACAGTGAAAAATATTACATCAAAAATGACACATTCATAAAACCATAAAGACAAAGACTAACTATACAAATACTTATACATATGTTACAAGAAGTCACCCAAGGTGACCCACCTAGGAGTAATACGTCTTGAGGTAGAGCCCATTTCTAGGCTCCGCCAAAGCATTTCCCTCAAAGTCCACTAGATGATAAGTGCCCTTCTTCAGAACCTCCATCACTATGAAAGGTCTGAACCACATGGGTTTGAACTTGCCTGCCCCCGAGCGATCCTTATCTTGGTCATAGACTAGGACAAGTTCACCTTTAGAGAAAATCCAAGGACGAATGAACTGATCATATTGACACTTGAATTTTTGTTTGTTATCCTCGTTAGCTAAGGCAACATCCCACTGCTACTCAAGATATAATAAACTCTCTTCAAGCGGTGAAGTGTCCGGCAATAGCTGTACTTCCAAATTTAGATATGGGATCTGGCACTTTATAGGCAAGACTACTTCCAGCCCGTAAATGAGTTGAAAAGGTGAGAAACCAGTTGCAGTCTTGACAGATGTTCAGTAGGCCCATAACGCCGAGTACAACATCAAATGCCAATTTGACTTGGTCGAGTTGATCATTCGCTGGAGAATGGTCTTAAGATATTTATTCACAACTTCCACCTGACCATTCGCTTGTGGGTAGTAGGGTGATGAATGTTCTTTCCTCAACCCAATATTTGACGTTAACTCAGA
>JASDQU010108062.1:81657-91799 GCA_032191745.1 Picea mariana
TGTCATGTAATACATGAAGTCTTTCTTATCTCCACACTGTCTTAAAAGGGAATTATCCAAAACCTCTATCCCATCAACAGATCTAGGAGGCAAGGCCCTAAACCATTTCCTAGCCTCGCCTTCAAGGCTATGAAAAAAAATTCCCATCCATACGTCTGCATGTGTGATGACATGATGATATGTAAAACTGTAAAAGGCTTCAAGGTGTCCTTCTGCCATTATATCTCCTTCACATGTAAACTTGGGAAGTTGCTTAAGGTAGCCATCTGCTGGAAGGGCATTGAGAGGCTGAGGTAACACAAGGGGAGCATACCTAGCAGCTATTATAGCCTCCATTCTGGTCATGGGGGGATTTGTTCCTACCATAGGAATATTAGGTGGAGGAGAACTAGGAGGAGAAGAGATTTGAATAGGGGAGACCGAAACTGAGATTGTAGGAGGAAAGGGAAACAACGGAGGATTTAAAAAGGAGAATGTTGGGTTTAGTAAGATAGAGGGCTGCATTATCACAATAGTAGAAAAAATAATAGGAGGAGGGGTGGTAAAGCCTGGGGTAGGAAAATATTATGAATTCCTCGGTCTAGACCAGGCTGCAATGTCAGGGGAGATAGGAGTTTTTATCACCCTATAAGTGATAGGATCAACTAGTGACTGGGATATTATCTGTGTCTAGTGTTTTTTTTGACAAATGATTTTTCATTCTGCAAATAAGTTGAAAAAGGAAAAAGAAAAAGAAAATAAAAGAAAGAAAAGAGGGCATAAAAGAATTCAATAAAAGCCCCATGCAATAATAGTAACTTGGTCCATACCTTTCAAGCATGGCCAAGTTCTTGTTAAATTGATGTTGATAGGGTAGTGAATGAGTTTGGCTAAACAGTTTAATCTTAGCCAAATTGTCTAGGTTAGATTAGTGAATAAATCTGGCCAGACTGTCTAATCCTGGCCAGATAGCCCCAGGGTAGAAGTAATTTCTTAACCCAACAGTCTAATCTGGGTTAATTTTCATAGAAATCTAGGTTAGAATATAGGCTAGTTGCTTTGTTGCTTCACTTTAATAAAACCAGCTTGATGTAAATGTTGCACCATGTTTTTAGATGCTTAAAAAGATCGTTTGGTCAAGCCCTATGGTGGTGTCTACCTGAAAAACCTTGGAAAAAACCACAAAATGCATTTATCCTAAGTTTTTCCTTGGCGTATGTGTTTTTTGCTCCCCACTTATGCTCCTTGCACATATCAATGGTCCTGATCGTGGTGCCCAAATCTACGGTGGACATATCATTCCAGACCCCCCCCGATCATTCTTCTTTTAACTTGGGGGGGTCCGGAATCGATGATAAGACCCGTGCGCATATGGACGGCTCAAGATCAGGCGCTCAGATCTATGATGAGTATTAGATTCTAGACCCCCCCATTCATTCTTACTTTAACTAAGGGGGGGGGGTGGTCCAGAATGTGTCATAAATAGAGCGCATAGATCTGCGGTTCAGGAACAGGTGCACAGATCAATGGTCCAAAATGGATTTTGGACCCCCCCTAATGATCTATTTTTAACCGAGGGGGGGGGGCATCCAGAATGAATATTTTTCCTCTGGCAGGCCCCTGCCTATATGTGGCATTGATTTATTGGCCCTGAGTCCCGTCATCCTCTACTATCTGATAGAACTATGTCACCTCTGGACGTCACCTTCCACCTTTCCCGAAATGGTCATGTCCCGTAAATGTTGTCAGTCCTTCCCCCCATTCGCTCGTGGCAAGCCCCTTACTATGAATTTTACCTCCAATCGATAGCCACCACGTCACCCATCCATATCCCTCAGCCACGGTCACCCGCCATCTCACCCTCAAAATGATCCATTGGCCATTTATTATTGGATAACCTATTTGTTATCTAGCTGACCTGTCTCCCGCACCCAACTGACCCCCGTTTACTTAAAACTACCATCACTCTCCCTACTTTCGCCATTCACCCATTGCATCAGAGTTTTTACACTATTTACTCCTTCGTTACAGTCTGTTTCCCTCATCCACGGCCAGTCGTCCCCACTAACGTTGTGTTTTATTGTAGGTATTGTTGCAGAAATGGCACCAAATTCCAAAAAAGCAGAAGGAGAGGAGAGTCCGCTTCTTCCGCCTCCTATCGAACTTGACAGGATCCCACTGGTCGAAAAAGACCGATTAATCACAGACACAAAATGTGATTTTGATTTCTCAGACCTTCAGTCATGGCTCAGGGAAGTTTTCCTGGACAAGAGTGATGAAATTGGACTCTGGGAGTCGAATTTACCCCTCTACCTCTTCCCTCAGATCCACCATTTTCCCGAGTTCGCTCTCAAGTGTCAAGCCCACTATATTCCTGATCAAAGAGCCATCGTCTCCTCATCCAAAGAGATTCTTTTCCTCATCACGCCCGAATCCATAGACCAGATTTATCTCCACCTGTCATGGAGGTATCTTCAGAAGAATTCCAGCTGCACACCAAAAGGCCTAAGACTTCTACAGTTCCTGGCCCGACCGGGGAAACAGAATCCCCGTCTACTACAGTAACCAAAGTTGGTATTCCACCCTTCGGTTCGAGCCTCCATAAGGGCATAACCCCAACAATGCCGAAAAAGTCTACAGATTCTTCATTGACCACCTAGCCAGGCAAGGTAGGACCCAAGTTGAGAATTTTTGAAAAATATGAGCTGATCAAGAAAAGGAACCAGACCCTGACCAACAGTACCTGTGCCCAGTTCTGGAAACAGACGTCGACTGTGCAACATAGACTGCTATCAGAATTCGACACCGAGAAGGGCAGAATGCATATTGCATTCCTCCAGGCATAGGTACCAGATCCCAAGGTGATCACTGACTACAGAAGGGCCATCTTCGAATTCCAAACGAAGGACGTGCATCTGGCCGACCAGATGGATCTACACAAGCAGACAAGGGAAATGGTTTTCTATATGTTGGCACACGCTTCCACCTCTACGTCCAAATTGTAGGTGTCTCTGAACAATACTCAATCACAACTCAAGTTGGAGAAGATATCATCCTTTGCAAAGGACAATAGGATCAAAACTTTGGAGGAGTTGGTCCTCAAGATCGGTTACGATCCTTCAAACGTGAAAGCAGTTGAAGAAATGATAAAGAAGAAGAATGATGACATAGCCTCCTTGAGGAAACAACTAAATCTCCCGCCCACAGAGCATTCATAGGCGAAGGAGATAGCAGAGAAAGAAGGAGAGAAGGATGGGATGCTCAAGCTGCTCATGGAGCAGAACACACAGCTTAAGGAGATGGAAGCTGAGATGGAGAAGCTATTAAAATAGAAAGAGCAACTGAAGCCAATGGAAGTTATTCCATTGAGTGCTATTCCAATTTCAGGAGTGATCACAACATCAGTGATAGAAGTCCCATCCGCGACTCCATTGACATCCCAGGAGAAAACAACCGACCTGGCTAAGTCCATGGAAAAGATGAACCTGCAGAAAACAGAGATCAACAGGCTTAAAAAGGAGATTGAGAACCTTCAGGAACTCAAATCTTCCTTCCAGACCAACTTCTCCAAGGAAAAGCAGGTGACAGAGAAGCTCAAGCAGGAGCTACAACAGCTCTGGAAGCAAACAGTGGCAGGAAAGACTTTGGCAGAGGTTAAAGAGAGTGTATTGACAGACATCACTAAGTCCATGAACGAGATATGGCCCATTATCCAGATCATGTTTGAGCAGAATGAATTGGTCCAGAGGAGAAAACAGGCCATTGAGAAGATTAGATCAGAATTGGGAGAGATGCCCACGCAGGTGAATGAGATCATCAAGTTCCTCAATTCTAAGACTAGGGAAGAGCTGGAAGAGTTGAAAATCGAAGACAGAACAGAGACCATTCTCGAGGTCAAAAGAGTTCTGACCAAGAGAGGATTAATGCTTCAGCTGGAAGAAAAGGTTCAGGCAATAGAACAAGGGGTACAAATATTCTTTAGTAAGATTGAGGCTCTCGAAAAGAAAGGTCTTCCTGGTCTGAAGGTAATTAATGACAAATTGATGACACTCCCAGACTACAAAAAGAGATTTTCCGATGTGGCTAAGGACAGTTCAAAGTTTGCAGGCATTCAAGGGAGCATCACCGACAACGTGTTTCTAGACGCTCTTCAGTGGGACATCAGTATCCAACATGAGATTCAATACATCTTCCTCACCAAACCTACCTTCGCCAAGTACACAAAAATGGACGAAGTGTATCGAAGGATACTCAAAGTCAACGTGCCCAGTCATCTTTGATGGGAAGAACTCTGTGATCTAATCGAGTAGCTGATGAGTTGTCCCAGTCCAATCATTTGTTCAATCAGAAGAGGTTGTGCAAAGACCTCGCCAACGGCCTACCCAGAAATCAACATGCAGTTACACCACATCATCTAGCAGTTCCTATTTTTTTGATATTTGTTAAGTTTGTTAGGATAAAAATAGATTTAGCACGTCCTGGTCATTAATGACAGGATCGTTTGTAATTTGAGTTATAAATACTTCATCTTTTGAAGTATTGAGGGTTGTTGATCTTCACACCCTGACGTTATCATACTGTAATATTGTTGAAGAGATCTTCCATTAATAAAAGGAGGCACTTTTACAGGATTCTTGTGTGTATTCACTGGTGATGTTTTTCTCTCTAAGTTGAATGTTATTCTTGCTGTGTTATCATACTATTTTCTGAAATCTAATCTTTAAGAGTAACAAAGGTTGCAGGATTTATCTCAGATACCCTGTTTCTGACTCAAAAGATTTTAGTGCTTTATCTTCTGGTGTTTTCAATAAAGGAATTCTTAACTGCTTCTTTGTTGAAATTATCTTTCTCATCTTTTCTGCTATTCATCATTTATGCTATTAAAGAATCCAGTGATTATATTATCTCTCCCTATGAAAGTTTTCCTTTACGTTTCTAGTTCGGATTCCATATTTTATTAAAACACAAACCCCATAGCCCAATGGATGTGTAGACTATCTCAACCAAATTAAAAAAAAAACACTTTGACTACAAAACCGACCTATTTCTTTACCTAGCCTAATATTTAAAATTGGAAACATAGCTAAATCATATAGAGGGATCCGTCTCTGAAGTTGGAAGGGCTAGATCCCAGCTTCAAAAGTGGTTGGATAAAGTTACCTTTGTAGATTTCTTCTTTCATCAACCTCTAGGAAATTTACAGAGCGTTAACATAGTGGCGACTCCACTGGGGAATCTAACGAAAAAGTTATAACTTACGTCCTATTTTCCCTAAATAAAAAGTTGGTACCTGAAATATTGCTCTTGAAATATTGCAAATCCGAGAAGGAAGTAATGTTCAGAGGTTGATTAAAACTTGTACATTTTATTTTCAGACTCATAAAACTAAAAAGTATATATATATAAAGCAAAAAGAAATCTGGCTCCCAAGAGAGTTTATACTCGATCTCATCCAGATCCAAAACCTGCGATAGTAACAGACAATCCAGAGCAGTTGCTCAGGAAAAAAAACATTGTTGAAGGTTCAGTAAGTCATACTCCCTTTCATAAGTCTTGTTCTTTTTCAGGAGAGCTTGTCTCTTCCCAAAACCCCGATATTGATACCTTTTATGGCCTAAGCCTGTCTAGGATAAGATCCGATAGTTTTGTGACTGAGATTATTCATTACCCAACCATCTTGCAACCCCGCACTCCTGAAGTTCTATCTCTAACTGCTAAATCACAAACCACCAACTCGGTGTTAGCAAGTCCCTCTTTGTCCTCGCCTTCGATCGCTACCTCGCCTATTATCCAGTTGGTTGTCCCACCCCCTCCACTCATCATGGCATCCAAATACGCTCCCTTGGTGTTGGCCGCACCTCTTCATGCTATGCCCCAAGATTATCAAACTAGAATTCCACAGTTAAATGCAACAGGACCCTTGAACGCCCAACAACATGTTGACAAAATGAATGATTATTTTGACCTGCAAGAAGTTGATGAGGTTGACGTTCAAATGAGATTTTTTGCCCAAAGTTTGACAGGTGACGTTAAGAAATGGTACAAAGCTTTACCTGCCACCTCAGTCCTTGACCTTGTCGCGTTTCAAAGGAGTTTTCTCAACAGATGGGAGGTAAAGAAAAACCCTCTCCAAATATTGTCAGAATATGAGAATATAAGAAGAAATCAAGGTGAGATGGTACAATATTACTGCACCCATTTCAATAACCTGTACAATGCAATTCCAGCCGAGATCAAACCTCCACAGGGCCTGGCGTTGATAAAATTCCCTGATGGTTTTGATGCCGATATGTCATACCAACTAAGAGAAAGAAATTCTACCACCCTGGCAGACATGTAGAGAAGCGCGATAAGTGTGGAGGCCAATTTGTTGGCAAAAAGGGCACGAAAGAGGTCAGAGAGTAGAGTTACGATTAAAGAGGAACCTTCCATGTCAAACTCTGATTCCAAATTGGATTCTTTGGCTATAGCAATGGAAAGAACGATGGAGAGACTCACTGCGTCAGAAAGAAATCCTCCGAGAAATAACCCACCAGCTCCTCAAGTTTGGAATCCTAACTTTAGGAGAAACCCTCCTCAAATCAGACAGAGAGATCCTAGGGATCAAAGAGAACAGATAGGTCCAGATCAGTAGATCAGGCCTCCCTTGCAAGAGAACTATGCTGATGAAGGGGAGGAGATGATTGAAGAACTAGAAGATACCCATATAAACCTCATGGGCATTCACGATAACGAAGCTATTTTCCTCACCCAAGAAGAGAAAGAACTTTTTCTTCTCAATCAAACAAAGGTAAGTGAAGAAGCTGAAGATGCAGAACAGCAGGCATTTGAAAATGCCATTTTGGAGGTACACCAGCAATACAATCTGTGGAGTAAGAAAACAAAAGGAAGTTCCCCTAAAAATATAACTGAAACCAAGAAGGTAGTCGAAACCAAAAAATCCTCTGAACCATCTGTCGAGAAGGTCCTTGAAAAGAGCACTGTCGAAGTTCCCACGAAGAAAAACCTTACTATTCTGAAAAGATCGTCACAGCCTAAGGTTTCACCTATTAATCCACCAAGTACTTTTGGCCAGAAGGATGTGGTAGACAAACCAGAATTGATGAGCCAAGGCAGAGCTCCTACACATTTTAGCCTTGAGGGGGAATTAGCCAAAGTAAATATTCCCATTCCACTTTCTGAGTTGATGAACAAAGACGTTTACCGTTGACAGGTGATTAAAGCACTGACCATTGAACCTGACATAGGCACAAAGGCCTTAACCATTGGATCAACAAATCATTCAGATACTGTGAGACTTACAGATGACCAACCTGAACTTATGTTCAGACCTGAAGTAGATGGTCGAGACGATAATGGTGAGGTCGCTCCTTTTTACATCAGCCTAAATATACATGACCTGATCATGCATAATGCTATGCTGGATTCAAGTGCTTCCCATAATCTGATGCCGAAAGATGTGATGGAGAAACTGGGACTGGAGGTCACCAGACCTTATAAGGATCTACATTCGTTTGACTCCAATAAGGTTAGATGCATTGGTTTGATCAAGGACCTGTGTATCACCCTGGTCCAGATTCCTGCAAAGAGCATGGTCATGGATGTGGTAGTTGTAGACATCCCTCCGAAGTATGGAATGTTGCTATCCTGATCTTGGGGGGCTAAGTTGAGAGGTACCCTGCAACTAGATATGTCGTATGCCACTATCCCAGTTTTTGGGCAACAAAGAAGGCTATACAGAGAAACATTGATGAAGTACATGGTCAGTAGCCAAGAAAAACTGCACAATTATCCTCTTTACTCTGCACATTCTGATCTAGATTCTTTCATCCTGTATAACGATGGTGACATGAAAGAGAAAGGCATTCAGCTGGGAGAAGATACATCTAGTCCGGACGAAGGCCAAGAAATCATTGTGTTAGAAAGGAAGAAAAACATGATAACTGAAGAATTACCAGCAGACTTCTGGAGCATGGATTTTGATGGAGCAGTGAGCAAAGAAGGAGCTGGAGCAGGTGTGTGGCTACACAATCACAGATCCAGGTACTCAGAAAACCATTCTTACAAATTGAATTTCTAGTGCACTAACAATATTGCTGAGTATGAAGCCTTGATGCTCGGTCTAAAACTTTTGAAAAAGGTTGGTGCTAAACAGATTATGGTAAGAGGTGATTCTGAGTTGATAATAAAGCAGATCAAAAGTGAGTATGTTGTGAAACACCCACGTCTTAGAGCTTATAGAAATGTTTTTCTTGATGTCCTGAGATGTTTCACTGAAGTTGACTTGCAGGTAATGCCGAGGGGACAAAATATTTTGGCAGACGGGCTGGCTACATCAGCAGCCACCCGTAAAATTCCATTCCGCTCGACTCGCCCATATACGGTAGAAGTGAAGTGCCAACCAACTGTTCCCGACAACATCAGGTATTGGCAAGTGTTTGGTAATGACGATCAGATCGAAGAATTTCTGCAGTGTAAAAATGATTTTGAATGTACACATATAGATTTAGAGAACAAAGATGAAAATGTAAATAGATCCGATTTCGAGATTGATAGTGTAAATAGTTTAGATTCTGGAGAATTAGGTGATGATGAAATAGAAAATGACATTTTGAATTTGAAAAGTAACATTTTGCCTAGGGGCTTAGTTCCTCTAGAAGATTTGTTTGACTTTAACGATGTAGCCAAAAAACCGAAAATTGAAGCCAGTGGACAAGAAGTAGAAGACTGTAATATAGGAACCGAAGAGAAACCCAGGATAGTCAAATTGTCTAAATCCTTACCCCCCGAACAAAAACTCAAATACATCGAGTTGTTCAAAGAATATTTGGATGTCTTTGCATGGGGCTATGAGGATTTGAAAGCTTATGATACCAGCATCATACAACACAGAATTCCAATAAAAGAAGACCAAAAACCGTTCAAACAGAAACTTAGGAGAATAAATCCCAAGTTATTACCTCTGATAGAAAAGGAAATTAAAAAAATGTACGATGCCAAAATCATAGTCCCGTTATGTTTTTCTAAATGGGTCTCAAATTTGGTTCCAACACGTAAGAAATCTGGAGAAATCATCTCTGTATTGATTTCCGAAATTTGAATAAGGTCTCCCTGAAGGATAATTACCCCTTACCAAAAATGGATCATATCTTACAAAGGGTAGTCGGATCAAGTAGAATCTCTTTGCTAGATGGGTTCTCGGGATACAATCAAGTCCTCGTTCACCCATATGACCAAGACAAAACCGCCTTCACCACACCATGGGGTACTTTCATGTATCTGAAAATGCCCTTCCGTCTGATGAACGTAGGAGCCACTTTCCAAAGAGTGATGGACATCACCTTTGTGGAATAATTAGGCAAATTTATCGTCATCTATCTAGATGATGTGACTGTGTTTTCTCAATCTGATGATGAACACCTCAGGCATCTCGGATGAGTTTTTGAGAAATGCAGGAGGTTTCGGATTTCTTTCAATCCTAAGAAGAGTCTTTTCGGACTAGAGGAGGGAAAACTGCTAGGGCATATAATTTCTAAGGACGGAATCAAAATATACCCCAGCAGAATCGAGGCCATACAGACATTAAAACACCCAAGAAACATTAAAGAATTACAGTATTTTATCGGGAAAATAAACTTTTTACGGAGATTCATACCCAATCTGGCTGAGCTCCTCAGAAACATTAGAAATATATTAAAAAAGGATGTAAAAGTAAAATGGGACGCCGATTCCATACAGTCTTTCGAACAAGTCAAACGAGCACTCATAGAAGCCCCTGTCTTGATCAGTCTGGATTTTACTAAATATTTCTATCTTTTTTCTTTCGCCTCTAAACATACTATAGCAACAGTGTTACTACAAAAGAACAACGAAGGGTATGAACAACCCATAGCTTTCTTTAGTAAAGCATTAAGAGACACTGCATTGAACTACAAGATAATGGAGAAACAGGCGTTTGCCTTGGTAAAGGCCATAAAAGACTTCAGATTCTACATTCTCCATTCCCACACCATTGCATATGTCTCGAATGCGGTAGTAAAAGACATTTTGACACAGGATAATCCGGATGGAAGAAAATGAAAATGGATTGCCGTCATTTTATTATACGACATAGAGATTAAGCCTACGAAACTAATCAAAGGACAAGGCCTTGCTAAATTAAT
>JASDQU010108063.1:16183-27460 GCA_032191745.1 Picea mariana
TGTCTCTCAACACCGAAACCGATCAATGGTGGTGGCTTCCTCCAGAAATCAAAAAAATAGTAGAAGACGAATCTCGTCCTCCTCTGGGAACTCTCAACATCAAATCATAACAATGCATAATGAGGAATTAGGTCGAATTCCTCCCTTTATACGCTTCTTGATCTAATTCACCATTGACCTCACTTAGCTAGGCGTTGTTCCTCCTAAGGTGAATAAGTAATTAATTAAGTCCCCCTTTAGCACCTTTTCATTCTAATTCTTTGTTGACTTAGGCTTAAGTGACTTTTCCTATGCTTTTTTGCTTAATTCATTGTTTAGCCACCAAATCACCCTTATTTCTCCCTTTTGTTCTGTGTTTGTGCCTGATTATAGTCTACGGGAACACATAGACTACTAAGTCACTCCCTGCTGGCCTACTCTTGGGAACGGGACATCACAGTCCCCCCTTCCTGAGATTGCTTGTCCTCAAGCAACATCAATCATGGGTGCTACAAAATATGCTCTCCCTCCCATGTGGCATCCTCCACTGGAAGACCCCTCCATCTAACCAAGCACTCCCTGATGACCCTTCTCCTCAACCTGCGCTCTCTCTTCTCTAGTACCTCCTCCAGCACTAGCTCCAAGTGGCCCTCCTGATCCAAGGGTGGAAACTCCTCTAAAATGATAATATGTTGTCCCATGACCTTTTTAAGGCAAGAGACATGAAAGACGTTATGAATCTTGCTACCCTTTGGTAGCTCTAGCTCGTATGCCACCTTGCCTATCCTCTTGATGACTTTGTATGGCCCATAAAACTTTGACTTTAACTTATCTGCTCTGCTCTTCTTCAAGGAGAACTGTTTGTATGGTTGTTATCGCAGAAAAACCAAATCCCCTACCTCAAAAATGCACTCAACTCTCTGCCAGTGTACATAGATCTTCTGCTAGTTTTGAGCCATCTACAAGTTCTCCCTCACTTCCTGCAGAATCCTCTGACTCTCCTCAACCCAATCTTTGGCCCCTGGGATCCTGCTATCTCCAAACACAGTCTCCAAAAAGGAGGGTGCATCGTATCCATACAATTCTTTGAATGGTGACATCCTGATAGACATATGGTATGTTGTGTTGTAGAAATACTCACCCATGCGTAACCATCTCACCCATGTACATTGCTGCCCCACCACATAGTTCCTCAAATACCCCTCCACCCATTTTTTAATGATCTTTGTCTGTCCATTTTTCTGTGGGTGGTAGCTGGTACTCGTAGCTAGCGCTATGCCTATCAACCTGAAAATCTCCTGCCAAAACGTGTTGATGAAGCGCCCATCTCTATCACTGACTATCTGCCTAGGTAAACCATGCAAATGGAATACCTCCCTAAAAAACAACTCTGCTACCTGTATGGCCTTGTAGTCTGTGGGTATGGAAAAGAAATGTGCAAATTTGGTCAGCCTGTCGACCACCACAAATATATAGTCCCTACCCTACACTCGAGGAAGGCCTATAATGAAATCCATAGAAATGCTCTCCCATTTCTGCTCTGGAATGGGTAGAGTTTGTAGCAACCCTGCAGGGTGTGTCTGCTCGGACTTTTTCTTCTGACAAGTCGTGCACTCCCTGATGTGTTTCAACACATCATCCTTGAGACCCTTCCATGAGAATCTCTCCCTGATCTGCCTATATGTTTTGAAGTACCCATGATGCCCTGTTGTAGGCGAATCATGACACACCTTTAGAATTTTCCCCTTCATGGTAGATTCTGGAACCAAGTAGATCCGATCCTTGTAGAAAATGATGTCATCTAGAACCTGATATCTATCATCAACCACTTGTCCATTCATCACCTCACAAGAAAAATTGCTTTTGGAGTACTCCAACAACAAATGAGCTTTCCAATCTGTACAAACGTCCATCATCGAACACCCTGTTGGCCTCCTGGACAAGGCATCTGCTACGATATTCCTTTTTCCCTTGACATACTAAATGTAAAATTCAAAGGATTGGATATTTGAGACCCACTTCTATTGTCTCTCACTGAGGTCTTTTTGATCTAGGAAATACTTGAGACTGTTGTGATCAGTCTTCACTACAAATCTGTTGCCAACCAGATACTGCCTGAATTTGGATAAGGCATGCATGATCGCTAGCATTTACTTGTCGTAAATAGGATAGAGTCTCTCTGACTCATTGATATTTATGCTCTCAAACACAATGGGGTGGCCCCCCTACATCAAAACTTCTCCAATCCCCACCCCTAATGCATCGCACTCTAAGACAAATGGCTGTGAGAAGTCTAGAAGGGATAGAACAAGGCATGTGCTCATAACCTCCTTCATTTTATCAAATGTCTTTTGTGACTCCTCTGTCCAATGAAAAACACCCTTCTTGGTCAAGTCTGTGAGTGGTGCTCCCAACTGTGAAAATCCCTTGACGAACCGCCTGTAGTAACTGCATAACCCAAAGAATCCCTTCAAATCTGTAAGGTTATTGGGTGTTGGCCAATCTAGAATGGCCTTGATCTTCTCCTGATGAACCTATACTCCATGCTCACTAATGATATTCCCCAAGTACAATAGTTCTCTCATGCCAAAATCACATTTGGATTCCTTGGCATATAATGAGTGTGTCTGCATAATGCTCAAGACCTTCTCCAAATGTGCCAAATGTTCATCCCATGTTCTGTTGTATATCAATATATCATCGAAGAATACCAAAAGGTGCTTCCTCAACTGTCCCCTAAAGATGTGGTTCATGCAAGACTGGAAAGTGGTCGGTGCATTGGTCAATCCAAATGGCATCACCAAGAACTCAAAGTGTCTAAAATGTCATTGGAATGTTGTCTTCTCAATGTCCTGCTCCCTGATGATGATCTGATGGTATCCTGACCATAGATCAATATTAGTGAAGAAAATTGCCCCATGTAACTCATCCATCATCTCATCTATGCGAGGAATGGGGTACTGATTCTAGATCATTTTCTTGTTGAGTTCTCTATAATCTATGCACATCTATAACAGAACGACTGAAGATGCAAAAGGACTCATGTTGGGCCTGACGTGCCCCATCGCTGCAATTCTTTGATTACTTTCTCAATCTCGTCTTTGAATTTCTTAGGGTGCCTATAGGGTGTTGTGATCATTGGTGTAGCCCCTGCCTATAACTCAATCGTGTGCTCAAATCCCCTATCGGGTGGTCTCCCTAGTGGTATCAGCCCAAATATTGGCTCATACTGATCCAGAATCTCTCTAATATGTGGATGGTAATGCTCCCTACCCTCTAAATCCTTTCGCATGGTGATCAAACACTCTGCTGCGTTGGCCACATCATTGTGACAAAAGATCCGCTCCATCCTCTTTTCCGATACTACTCAAGGTGCCCCTGTAGATATGCCTCTCAGCACAACTCTCGATCCATTGACGTCTCTGAAGCTCATGGTCAACGTCTGATAGTTGAACCCAATATCCCCCAATGAATATAACCAATGTACCCCCAAAATGACATCAGTATCTGATAGGTCAACTACATAGAAGGTATATGGCATGGTGTAGTTGCCTAGTTTGACCTCTAGGTCTAGGATCATGTCCAAACATGTCATTGTGTATCCATCTTCCATTGCTACATGGAATCCCTCAAACTCCTCAGTGTGTAACCCCCTCCTAGATACTAAGGATGTGTCTATGAAATTGTGGGTGGCCCCACCATCAACTAAAGTAGTCATGCGTTGCCCCTGTACAAGGCCCTTGAGCTTGAGAGTGTTGTACCTAGGTACTCATGAAAGGGTGGCTATGGTTCCCCCTTTCACCTCTCTATGAGGTTTTGTCTCCTCCTTGGGTTGTGCCCTTGTCGGTATCTGAGGTTTCTTCGGCTGCTGCTCTGGCTCATGAGTGGTATCATCCTCTGAATCACTGTCTGTCCATTCTCCGATATAATCATCCTCCTCCTCACTGCCTGATTCCACTTCAATGCAATGGATCTGTCCCTTTCCCATGCATCTATGCCATGGGACCCAAGGGTCTCTGCAAGAGAAGAAAATCTTCTTCCTCATCAATTCTCATCTCATGTCATCATTCAGATTGGGTTTACCCTTCCATCCCCTTTGAATATTCTTTTGATCCTTGTCTCACTATGGTACAAAGGGTTTGGTAAAGGGTTTAGTTTTTGGCACAGAGTCCCCCAAATCTCTACTGCGTAGGATGGCATCCTGCAAGGTGTGAGGTCAGTATGACTTCACCCATCCTCTCAAGGATTCTATGAGCCCTTTTGTGAATAACATGATCAACCATGGCTCGGATATATATGTCACTACCACTGCTACCCACTGAAACTCTAAGATAAATGCCTCTATTGTGCCAGTTTGTCTCAACTGGGATAGATCTCTAAAAAGGATCTTTGGATCCCTCCCATCAAATCTGTCCATGAGTATCTCTATGAAATTGTTGTAGGAGGTGATGCAACTGTGGCCCAATGCCACCAATCCATGATACCACCACTTGTGTGCCTCACCCTCAAAGTGTAATGTGGTGAAACTAATGGCCTCTGTCTTGGTCATCTGGTTGAGCTTGTAGTAGGTGTGTAGCTTTTGTACCCAAATCAATGTTATGCCCCCTATTGCATTTGGCATAACTTTACCGATGAAATCAATGTTATGCCCCTGTTGCTATTGCATACCTCCTCTTTGTGGCTCTCTGGAGCGGTTCCTAAGTCTGAGTCCACAATACTCGACTAGGGTCATGTCCTAATGGAAGTCATGGCCCAACGCTACATACTCCCGCCGATACTCTGCAATCTCCTCTACATGAGTGGGTGTTCTCTATGCTATTAGAATCTATGCTGCTACTGGGGGTGCCCTCTGGAAATCAGGAAACAAAGGTCGAGGAATCCTACTCGCAGAGGTGTAGGTGTGAGTGGGCAACTCGGGTCTATTGCCTGCCCATGAGTTCCCCTATGTTGCATGTGGGGCTTGTGTTCCTGAGATGCCCACCATAGCCAATCTATCAGCCACCTATGCCAAGGAATGAGACATGGTCTACTGACTAGCTAACATATCACTGATATCCTACATGAAGATTGCCTTTGGTTCCATGGGGGCCTTACCACTGCCCTCTGGTCACTCATATCTGTCTCATTGCATCCTCTCTGCCTTGCGCTCAACCTCACACTCTGCTCTTCTTTCTGCTTCTCTGTGTGCCTCTTCCTCTTCCTCTGAACTGGGAAAGAAAGGAGGAAAGTCAAGCCCAGGCCTTCTTTCCTTGTGCCTATTGTAAGTGACATATTCATCACCTACGTTCTCACGGACATTTAGGTCTTCTATTATACTCATCGTCTTTAGTCGCAGGCTAGTAGGAATAAAGTTCTGATACCACTGAAATATCCCTGATCCAGCTAATCAGGATATCTACTACGGATCTAGTGTTCTATCTCACAGATCTGATACACTAGGGGTTTCTGGATGCATTTTATCTTCAGATCTGATACTCTGGGGGTTTCTGGATGTGTTTTGGTTATGTTCTTGAGATATTTCATGGTTTTTTCATGTGCATGTTATATGTTATGGTTTAAACAGTATAAAGATGATGCATGCGGAAATAAGGAACATCAACTGCCCAATAATATGTATTTTGATATTCAAGCATGGAAATAGAATGAAATACTGGAAATTGAGAAGATAGTCTTTAGTTAGATCTCATGTATCACCACTTGAATACAATCAAATAACATAAAATACTCGTGATCAGAGGATGAAGGCAGATTTGATGCATGCACGGATAGATCGACAAAAATGGTGGTTCCGGAGAAGCACGGTAACCACTATAAACTGGAAAACTCATCTGGAAGGTTATACTCATTAGAATGAGCTGGAAATTTCCCCAATAGAAGTTCCCTAGCCTCTAGAATGATATTGGTGACTGTTGGATGACATATCTGGCCTCTGATGCTCTAGATCTCATCCCCTGGGGGTCTGCGCACCTCATGGGCTCTCTGGATGCACCCCAAATGATACCACCAATGGAATCAGATACTATAGGACTTAAAATGTTCACCTTGCCAAATGTGAAACCGGGTCAGAAGGGTTTCCCCATATCTGCTCTGATGCGTAGTGTATAACCCCAACTTTCCTTCCAAAAGAGTTGCGCCCTAAATGGATGAATGATGCACTCTGAAGGATTCCATCGTCCGAATCTGATGGGAAGTGGCTCAATTTGTGTGCCTTGGCTGGATCTCAACTGGGTCGGAAGGAAACTGCAATCTAAGATCTGATATCATCCAGCTACATAAACCCTCTATGTGAAATGGTGCCCCCACTAGCTGAGCTACGCAACACTAATAACTGGATACTCCTGAATAACATGGTGAAATATCTGGATGGCATCTCCGATGGGCTAGGGTGTGTCTCTCAACACTGAAACCGATCAATGGTGGTGGTTTCCTCCAAAAATCCACAAAACAATATAAGTCGAATCTCTTCCTCCTCTGGGAACTCTCAACATCAAATCATAACAATGCATAATGAGGAATTAGGTTGAATTCCTCCCTTTATACTCTTCTCGGTCTAATTCACCATTGAACTCACTTAAGCTAGGCGCTTTTCCTCCTAAGGTGAATAATTAATTAATTAAGTCGCCCTTTAGCACCTTTTTGTTCTAATTCTTCGTTGACTTAGGCTTAAGTGACTTGTCATATGCTTTTTGGCTTAATTCATCGTTTAGCCACCAAATCACCCTTATTTCTCCCTTTTGTTCCCTGTTTGTGCCTGACTATAGTCTACGGGAACACATAGACTACTAAGTCACTCCCTACTGGCCTACTCTTGGGAATGGGACATCACATAATCATCCCATGCTCAAACCGAAGCCGAGAAATCCACTTGGTTCATTGAACGAATCCATAACATCTACCAACAGGTTCAATATATTTTGCAGAAATACAATGCCAAGTACAAGAAGTGCCACGATCAACAACGGGTGCCCCACAAGTTTTGGGTGGGTGATAAAGTTTGTTTGCATTTGCAGAAAGCATGCCTTACAGGACCCCATCAGAAGCTTCATCACTCTATTATGGGCCTTACACCATCACCAAGGCTGGGGATGACAATTCTTTTGAGCTCAACATTCCCCCCTTCCTTGTCTTGCACCCAGTGTTTAATGTGGACCTCCTTCGGCCATACTTTCCACCATTATTGGACACCTCAGAGATAGCAGAAAAGTAGACATCGACAGATCTCAACCCTAACTTCATGGAACAGGCATCCGCTGATCAAATTGTGGACACACAGGTCAAGGGTACTCGCCAACAAAAGATTCAGATTTATCGTGTTGTTAAAGCGAGGCAGCGCTTGCACCAAGGCAAATGGCTCACCCAGGGCCAAATTCAACAGAAATTTCCTCATCTAATGGGGGGAATCAAAGAAATGGATATCATTTCTTCCTAAGGGGGGAGGATTGATCCAGGTGGATATCAATGGCCACCCACCTCTTCCAATTGGCTCACATATGGTTTTCATCTTGGCAGTTATTTTTCTAGCTTTTCGGGTCCTAAACGTTCAGGGCCATTTTGAGGCCCTAAACAACATTTTTTGGGCCTGCCACAATCACACTCTTGACCAAGTCAAAGTGGCATGGAATAATTTGTAGTCCTTAGAGACCTTTCCAATGGATATCGTGCACCTAAAACGGAGATCGTATGCAAAAGTTACGATCCTGAGAAGCTGATGTACCAACTTACCCCATCGGGGCCCACATGACTTTTGGCATTTCATCTCCTAGGGTTATATTTTTGGATATCTAGGGTTTTTTTATTACTTATTGATGTTAAAAATGCCTATAGGCCTCATTGTAATGTGCTCATATGAATGCGTGTAGCCGCCACATCTCTTAAAGATTAGCTACCACCATTCGAGCAAGATTATTTCATTCTGCATTTTAAAGTTTCAACAGATTTCTTTATTGAATAGAAGTTAAGTTTCGTTGTATTTTTGTTATTTTTGTTTGTATATATATGTTAATGTTATAGATCCTTGTTTCATTTCATTCTGATCATAAATCTTGCTCATCAATTGAGTGAGCTTTATTTTCTCTTGTAAATCACATGATCCAGAAGTTGAATATCTTAGCTTAGGTTGGAATACTACTCCGCTTGGGTAAGCTTAGCTAGAACTCCCTCGGGAGGGTCTTGAGCCTATTCCTTTGTGCAAGTATCCTTCTTACATCCAAGGGGCTTTAAGATCCCAAAATTACTAGTGACAAGAAAGGGATAATCCCTCCTTCTCTAAATTGCATGGATTACTCTTTGTTCTAACCAAGTGGTCTATGTAAGGTCACTCCTTTTATACTAAGTGGAATAGTTGTGGGATAATAGGTGTTTTACTGATCGAGAGGACCTTCAAAGTGATATGGTAACCATTGCATGTCATTAAGAAGCTTTAAAATCACAATTAATACATGTTTAAATTCTTTACCTTTTATCATTCCACCCAACACATCAATTAATATTAATTTACATACAATTACATCATTTTTCCATAGTTGTTGTAGCTTACTAAACTGTTGTAATTTCATTATCAGACCACTTTCAAACTTTGAAAAGTTCTGAGACCACCTTTCAGACAATTTTGGGTAATACCTGACCATTATGGGCTTGTTCCCACGCAATATGAGTCATGACTAGCTTGTTGTTCATTGCTTACAACCACCTTAAAAAACATGATTGTAACTTATTAAAGGCATTTTGAATCTTATTTTTCAATATTTTTGCATAAGTCATTCACCGATAAATTGTTCGGAACCCCAGTTTAACCCGGGAACCAATTTCAAACATTTTCCCAAGGCCATAAGGGAGCAAACATGTTTCTATTCGCTTTTATTAGTTTGCTGGTCCAAAAATCAGCAAGCTCTTTTCCACCCCCTTGTCTATCAAAATTCACCCCTAGGCCTCTTTGGCCACTCAAGAAGTTGAGGGAGGACAATACCCAGGTTGGGTGGTCCTAAGAGGGATTTTTCAAAATTCCCTCGTGTCTCCTTATTCCCCTTTCACTGCCTCAGAAATGGTACCATCTAAGGTGTAGGTAGTTTATGCCTCGTGCTGAGCTATCAAAGAGGTTGTAATCAACTTCATAATTGGATAGGTGGGATCCATCTCGACGGAAGTATTTTACTTACGCATCCATTTTCTGGTGACTCCACTAGGGACTTGCAAATATCTTTTGTTTTTCTTCTATCCCAAATTTTTACTAAGCATGGGACCCAAATTATTTTGTGTCTTCTTCCCACCTATTGACAGGAATTCGAGACAAGGTCATTAAGTGATTCATCAGATTTCCTTGGTAGTTGTTATGGTTTAGTTCCCTTGTAATTTCATTACATCAAAGAGCCAAAATACCATCAAATTTTCCTTTTTTCTCACCTTGTCAGTACCTAATTCTACTTGTTCAAACTCATATGAGAAATTATCAATTTTCATACCTTACCTTTCACTTAGAGAAGAACTAAAACATTTTTTTTTTTTAAGTTGGGTTACTTTGACATCTCGTCAGAAAGAGTAGGATTATTGGTGTGATACCTCTCTTTTAATCAAAGTGCTTACCTTATTCCCTTGCAAGTTGGTAGCGAAGAAACATTCTAAGACTAGGGAAACAATGTCCCTTAGGATTACAATAAGCCAAAGCTTGCAAAAGAAAACAAGTAACAAGAAACATACATCTAGGAAATTAGAGAACCTTGTTACACCTACTATGCAAGATAAGTCACCCTCTTTCTCTTCTCCTTTCCAAAACCCCATACTAAAACAAATATCATTCAATCTATCAATAGTTCCTAACCCTCAGGTTGTTCCCTTAATTGTTCCAACAACTATTGTTGTTCCTTCCACATATGTTCTGATAGTAATTCCTTGGAAACCTAGGACCCCTTTGATATTGGCTCAAACTCTGTAATGTTCCCAAGCCAATTTTTTCGCTAGGAACACTAACGTCTCTCTGTTAATTGTTGTTTGGATGTGTGTTTGTAGGTTTTCTCTTGGAGTTGCATTTTAGGGTTTGTGTATTCAGTTATCAATCATGTGAACATAGATTTGAAGATGCATCTTATAGAAATACAAGATGTAGAAAGAAACACTAGATATGGAATCAAACAACACAGATCTGACCTTTATTTAGATAATATGAGAACCCTGATACAATAAGACTGCGGATCTGGAATAACATCAGATAGATCCTCTAGATGGAATATGAGCTGCTACAAAATGCTCAAGATATCAAGATACAAGCCTCCAAAGGCTGGATAACAAGTTGAAGAACACTACAAGATTAACTTCTTTCCCTCCAGGGTCAAATCCAAACCCCCTCTGGCTGAAGTTACGCTCTCCTGGATAGCTGTGAAGATATGATATTTCGTCCCTACTACTGGAAGCCCTCAAATGACACAAAACTATGTTGAAATGCCTCCTCCTGAAGTATCAAGCTAAAATACCAAGATCTTCTCCTCAAAATGTTGAAACTCCAAACTAAGTTGCACCGTCCTGAAGATTGCAGAGACCCAATAATTAGGCCATGTTGATGGAGACCTCTAAATACTATGAAACTCTCAAGAATGATAGATCGGGGCAAGGTGAACCCCTTGGTGGAGTCTCTGGCTGAGATATGAAGTTTTACCCTTCCAAACTAAGTAGATCTACTTTCCAATAACACCCTCCTTCTCTCCAACTCTTCTCAATGCTTCAGAAAATCAAACGGAAAGTATAAATTTCTCAAAATGCACTATATTTGATGGTCAAGGCCCTATAGAGAAAACCCAAGTGTCCAAAAGTCCAAAATCCTTTTCAAACTCTTGGATCGAAACTTCCTTCACTCAATGGTGCGCCACCTTGTTGAAAACCCTCAAGGTTACGTCTTGTTGCTGCCCTAGATGAGTGATGGTACATGTAACTATTGTAGAATGGTGTGGGTGGAGTATGGAATCCCCGAGACCAATCTTGGAACAAGTGAGGTTGTATCTTTCACCACCAAGTTGTCCTCTAGGGTTTGTATTCTCAAAACCCTCAAAACTGTTGTGCTCTACAACCCAAAAGAAAAATGTAATAATAATCCAAAGGTGAGTGAGAGGTGCTCCCTTCCTTTCCTTTATACCTCCAATATGTTTCTTTGTTGAGTTAGTTAACCCCTAGGGTTAACTCCTAGCTTACCCTCACATGTTCTATTATTTCATTGAGTTACCTTTTCTTTTCCAAGTCAACTTAATATTATAATGTTGAGTTCAACTGATGGCTTTTAGTTGACTTCTCCCCATAGTGCATGAGACTATAGTC
>JASDQU010108063.1:58027-69225 GCA_032191745.1 Picea mariana
GTTTCTTTGTTGAGTTAGTTAACCCCTAGGGTTAACTCCTAGCTTACCCTCACATGTTCTATTATTTCATTGAGTTACCTTTTCTTTTCCAAGTCAACTTAATATTATAATGTTGAGTTCAACTGATGGCTTTTAGTTGACTTCTCCCCATAGTGCATGAGACTATAGTCTAGTGGGGATGACTAGACTACTGAGTCTCTCCAACCCTCTTCATCAAGAGGTGGGGGATATTACAGTTTCCCCTAGAAATTTCTTGCCCACGAGCAATTATGAACCTGTCTCATGTAATACCTGTTCACTCTTCCAAGTAGCATCCTCAATGGGTAAATCCTTCCATTTGAGTAAGTATTCCTTGATTCTCTTCCTCCTTAGAGTCTTCTTACGAACCTCCAGTATCTCTTCTGGTATCAGTATCAATTTCCCTTCTTCATCCAAGGGTGGAAGATCCTTAATTGGAGTTATGTGTTGGCCTATGGCTCTCTTCAAGCATGACACATGGAAAACATTGTGTATTTTTCTACCCTGTGGAAGATCAAGATCATATGCCACGACCCCTACCTTCCTGTTGATCTTGTAGGGTCCAAAGAATCAGGGTTGGAGCATTTCTACTCCACTTCTTTTGATGGATGCATGTCTGTATGGTTGGAGCCTCAAGTAAACCAAATCACCAACCTCAAATGAGCGCTCTACTTGGTGCCTATCTTCCTGGACCTTTTGTTGATTATGTGCCCTTTGCAGGTGATCCTTCAGTTCTCTGAGTATATCCTGACTCTGCTAAATCCAATGATGAACCATAGGAGCCCTGCTGTAACCAAATACAATATCTACAAAGGAGAGAGGGTCATAATTTTACAAGGCTCTGAATGGAGTCATACCAATAGACATATGATGAGTGGTGTTGTAGCAGTATTCTCCCAAATGAAGCCACCTAACCCATACTTTTTTCTTCCTTGATACATAATTTTGGAGGTATCCTTCCACCCACTTGTTGACTATTTCTATTTGCCCATCAGTTTGAGGATGTTAATTGGTTCTAGGGGTTAAGGATGTACCAACCAACCTAAATAATTCCTTCCAAAAAGTGCTCATGAATCGGTTGTTCCTATCACTCACAATGGTCTTGGGTAAACCATGTAGTCTGAAAAACTCCCTAAAGAAGAAATCTGCGACCTGTATTGCACTGAAGTCTGTGGAAATGGAGAAGTGTGCAAACTTAGTTAACCTGTCCACCACTACAAAAATACAATCTTTACCCTGTGCTTTGGGAAATCCTATGATGAAGTCCATAGAGATTCTTTCCCATTTGTGCTCCGGGATGGGTAGAGGTTGTAATAATTTAGTTGGATTTGTGTGCTCATCCTTGTTTACCTGACAAGTAATGCATTCCTTGATTTGTCTCATCACATCTTCCTTTAACCCTTTCCAAGAAAATCTTTCCCTTACTTGTCGGTATGTTTTGACAAATCCTTAATGTCCTGCCACAGGTGAATCATGGCATGCTTGTAGTACCTTGGCCTTAAAGGATGACTCAGGAACCAAGAAAATTCATCCCTTGTAATAGATGATGTCATCCATTATTTTGAATTTGTCATCATGTACCTGCCCCTCCATTAATTGACATGCAAATTGGTTCTTTGAGTATTCCATTAAGAGGTGGGGCTTCCAGTCAACTGAGATATTGGTCATAGCATAAGTCGATGGCATCTTGGATAATGCATCTGCCACTACATTATTCTTCCCCTTGATGAACTCAATGTTAAAATCATAATCATGTATCTTGCTAACCCACTTCCTTTGCCTCTCATTTAAGTCCTTTTGATCCAAAAAGTACTTAAGATTGTTGTGATCTGTCCTCACCACAAATTTCGCTCCTACCAAGTATTGCATAAAATTAGCCAATGCGTGCATGATGACCAACATCTCTTTGTCATAGATGGTATAAAGAATCTCAAGACCCCTCAATTTTAGGCTCTCATAGACAATATGGTTCCTTTTCTACATAAGAACCGCTCTAATTCCCTCCCTGGAGGCATCACACTCCACTGTGAAGGTTTGTGCGAAATCTGGTAGAGCTAAGACTAGGCACATACTCATTACCTTTTTCATTTTGTCAAAAGTCAACTGTGCCTTTGAAATCCATTTGAATGCTCCTTTCCTAGTCAAATCGGTTAAGGGTGCACAAATATGTGAGAAACCATTGACAAACCTCCTGTAGTAGCAACAAATGCTAAGAAAGCCCTTCAATTTTGTGAGGGTCTTAGGTGTGGGTCAGTCAAGTATATCTTGGATCTTCTCTTAGTGTACCTGCACCCCTTTTACCCCAATTATGTGTCCCAAATAAAGGACCTCTGTCATTCCAAATTCACATTTGGATTCCTTTGCATACAAGGATTGACCTTCCATAATGGCCAGAATCTGTTCTACATGTTGAATATTCTCCTCCCTAGTCCTGATATAGATCAACAAGTCATCAAATAATACTAAGAGGTACTTCCTTAATTTCTTGTTGAAGACATGGTTCATGCAATATTGAAATGTGGCAGGCACATTGGTCAATCCAAATGGCATCACTCATAGTGACCGTAGTGACATCTGAAAGCAGTTTTGGGCACATCTTTCTCCCTCATCTTGATCTGATGATAGATAGAGCATAAGTCAATATTGGTGAAGTAAACAACCCCATGAAGCTCATCAATCCTCGGAATGGGATACTTGTTCTTAATTGTCTTCTTATTCAATGCCCTATAATCAATGCACATGTGCATGGTCCCATCCTTCTTTTTCACTAGTACCACTCAAGATGCAAAAGGATTGGAACTCGGTCTAATGTGGCCCATGCCTAGTAGTTCTTTGATAGCCTTCTCCATTTCATATTTGTATTCCTTTGGGTGTCTATAGGGAGTGGTTATGACAGGCTTTGCTCCCTCTTCCAACTCTATGATATGCTCAAACCCCCTATCTGGTGGTGCTCCTGGTGGAATGGGTCCAAAAACTTTGTTATTCTTGTTAATGATCCTTTGAATCTATGGTAAATAATGAGTCTCCCCTTTCTTATCTACTCGTATTGATATTCTACATTCAACAACATATGCAATGTCTTCTCTTCTGAAAATGGCCTCCATGTGTTTTTTGTAACATCTCCATGGTCTTGTAGTTGGTAGTGATTGGCCCCAACGTACTAAGCCACTGAACCCCAAGGATGATATTAGTGTATGGAAGGTCCATCACATAGAATTCTTGTGCCAAATCATGTATGCCCAATGTAAGATTCATTCCTGGAATATACCTGTCACAGGGCATAGTACACCCTCCTACTACCTCTACCCTGAATCCTTCAAACTCAACAGTCGGTATGTGTATTCTCTATAGTAGGGATGAGTCTATGAAGTTATGTGAATCACCCCCATCAATGAGAACTGAAACATTCTGTCCCTGTACCACCCCTCTCATCCTGAAGGTGTTGAATTTGGGTACCCCACTGATGGATGCCAATGTTACCTTATCATCTGTTGCAAGGCCGCAACTTGCATCTTCATCTTCTGCATTTTCGATGGTGTATGCCTCTATGTTTTGAAGGTGGATGCAACCTTCATCTTCCTCATTATCAAAAGTTACCTCAATGTAGTGTGCCTTGCCTCTGCCAATACATTTGTGGGTGGGAGCCCAAGGTTCTTTGCATGTATATCACAATTTCTTCCTCCTCAGTTCCCTTCTAGTGTTGTCATCCATTCTACCCATGTCTCTGTTAAACCCCCTTTGGTCTCTCCCCCCTTGGTTCATCGGAGGTCTTTGGTCTCTTCCTCCTATGTTTAGAGGTGGTCTAGGGGTGAATCTAGATTTTGTTGTTGGGCCCAAATCCCTTGTCTTCCATATAACATCCTATAGGTTGGTAGGCTTGAAATACTTCACCCAACCCCTTAAGGGTTCCATCGATCCCTCTGTGAAGAGAATCATGAGTCTCTCTTGAGACACATCTTGTACCATAATTGTTATCCTCTGAAACTCCTCTATATATACCTCTGGTGTTCTTGTCTGCCTGATTTGGGTGAGTTCTCTGAAATGTAGCTCTGGATCCCCTTGGTCAAACATGTCTATAATCCTTTGTGTGAAGTTTGTGTAAGCCACGATCGAGTTGTGTCCTAGTGTAGTTAACCCATGGTACCACCAGTCATGAGATTTTCCTTCCAATTACATGGTGGCAAACTTGATGGAATCCATTTCTCTCATTGGGTTAAGTTGTAGGTACCTGTCAATTTTCTGCACCTAAGCATGTGCAGTTACCTTGGGAGATCCATCAAAGTATTGTATTTCCATCTTACTAGCTCTACACTCTAGTTCATATTTATTCATGTGATAAGGTTTGGGCTTACCCATGAATTTAATCCCACAATATTGCTCCAATGTGATCTTCCTTTGGATCCTTGCGCTCAGTGAATTATACTCCCTGGCATACTGTGCAAAATTGTCCTCAATCTCATCTAGGTAGTCTGGTTGTGTCTGGTTATCCAAGAATGAAGGTAGGTAGGGTCTAGGGGTGGTCCTATTGTATGTATGTCCCTATGGTTCCCCTCCTCCATAGTTGTATTCCTTAGTGGGATAATGTGGAATGTGCTCGTGTTGGTGTCTAGTCCCTCCATGAGATCCACTAGCCTCTTTGTTCGTATATATTTTGGGCCCCTTTCCTCCATGAGTCAAATGTAATAGGACATGTGATATCTTATCTTGACTAGAATTTACCCTCTCCAAGGTCTCTCTCAACTCATTCTGACCCCTGCACATTGCCTCTTGGTTTTTCTGTAAATGGTGCACCAATGCACTCTCTGTCTGAAGTATAGATTGTTGTACGTATTTTTCAAAGCTTGCTAGGAATTGTGGCTCACTGTCCTCACTTGAACCCTCCACGTCTACCTCTGGTTCGTCTATCTGCTTCCTATGTCTACCCATATAGATACCATTGAACTTATGCATGCGCTAATCCCCACTATATGGGAGGATGAATGCTCTGATACCACTGTAATGTTCCCAAGCCAATTTTTTCGCTGGGAACACTAACTTCTCTTTGTTAGCTATTGTTTGGATGTGTGTTTGCAAGTTTTCTCTTGGAGTTGCGTTTTAGGGTTTGTGTATTCAATTATCAAGCATGTGAACATATATCTGAAGATGCATCATATAGAAATACAAGAGATAGCAAGAAACACCAGATATGGAATCAAACAACACAAATTTAACCTTTATTTAGATAATATGAGAAACCTGATACAATAAGATTGCAGATCTAGAATAACATTAGACAGATCCTCTAGATGGAATATGAGTTGCTACAAAATGCTCAAGATATGAATATACAAGCCTCCAAAGTTTGGATAACAAGCTGAAGAATAATACAAGATTAACTTCTTTCCCTCCAGGGTCAAGTCCAAACCCCCTTGGATGAAGTTGCGCCCTCCTGGATAGGTGTGGAGACTGCAGAGACCTGATAATTTGGCCTTGTTGATGGAGACCTCCAAATACTCTGAAACTCTCAGGAATGATAGATCAGGGAAAGGTGAACCCCTTGGTGGAGTCTCTAGCTGAGATATGAATTTTTACCCTTCCAAACTGAGTAGATCTATTTTCCAATAGCGCCCTCCTTCTCTCCAACTCTTTCCAATGCTTTAGAAAATCAAATGGCAAGTATAAATCTCTCAAAATGCACTAGAGTTGATGGTCAAGGCCCTACAGAGAAAACCCAAGTGTCCAAAAGTCCAAAGCCTTCTCAAACTCTTGGATCGAAACTTCCTTCACTCAATGGTGTACCCCCTTGCTGAAAACCCTCAAGGTTATGTCCCGCTTCTTCCCTGGATGAGTGATGGTACCTATAACTGTTGTAGAATGGTGTGGGTGGAGTATTTCATCCTCGAAACCAATCTTGGAACAAGTGAGGTGGGATCTTTCACCACCGAGTTTTCCTCTAGGGTTTGTATTCTCAAAACCCTCAAAAATGTTGTGCTCTAGAGCCCAAATGCAAAATGCAATAATAATCCAAAGGTGAGTGAGAGGTTTGCCCTTCCTTTCCTTTATACCTACAATCTCTTTCTTTGTTGAGTTAGTTAGCCCCTAGGATTAACTCCTAGCTTACCCTCACGTGTTCTATTCTTACATTAAGTTACCTTTTCTTTTCCATGTCAACTTAATATTATAATGTTGAGTTTAACTTATGGTTTTTAGATGACTTCTCCCCATAGTGCATGAGGCTATATTCTAGTGGGGATTACTAGACTACTGAGTCTCTCCAACCCTCTTCATCAAGAGGTGGGAGACATTACAAACTCTACATGGCATTCCTATGGATTCCCCAAAACGACTTCCTGATTTTAGTGGCATTGGTCCATTGAATGTTGAGGAACATATAAAAAACTTCTATGATGTGTTATCACTTATGAACATAACCATTCTCGATGTCATCATTAGGATTTTTTTAAGGACCTTTGAGGGGGAAACAGTGAGATGGTATCACTTAATTCCCAATGATAGTATCCCATATTGGGAAACTATGTTCCAAGAGTTGAAAAAACATTTCCAAGGAGCGGATGATGTGGATTCCTTACTCAGGGATTTCACAACCATCTCCATCCATGAGGGAAAGCCAATTCAAAATTTTAATCAACGCTTTACCTCCACCTTGAATAGATTCCCAACTAATTCCCAACCATCCAGGAAAAAATTGTTCCACTACTACATGACCGCTATGAATCCAAATGTAAAGTACATATTGAAAGACAAATCAATACACACTTTAGATGCATCCAAGTCTAGTGCCCTAGAAATTGAGATAAACATGGAGGAATCTGGTATGATTCACTCACATGTAGTGCAACCCCGTTTTAACGAGAGGTCTAGAAATAAAGTACTTCAAAACGAGGGTCCTCGATATGAGCCCATACCTGCCCAAACTTCAAGAATGGAAGAAAGGGAAAGTTCTTAAAATGTTGAAATTATTAATGAACATGAACAATAAAATCCTTTCCCTAAATCAAAAATTAAATGACTTATAGTTTACTGCTCCTTCGAGGTCAAGGCCTCCTCTTCCTCCTACTCCCCCTCCCAGGTAGAATGTTGTTGAAGTGGATTGGTGTCACTTTTTCCAGGAATTCCACGATCCCGAGTATTGTTACTCGTATACAAGCCACTTGGAATTATCCAATACTAGAAAATCACCTTTACCTTCAATAAACAACAAACTTACCTCCATTTCTTAGAATGATCAAGTTAACATGAAAGAGGATGCGCCTTAAAATGATAATTCTCCTCCCTTTGGAAGCTTTATTGTATGAACTAGGAATCAAGCCTCTAAACCAAATCTACAAGGAGTGGAGGGGGGAAAAACTGATCCTAAAGACAATGGAAAAAAAAAATCTATCATGAGAGGTATATCACCTTCCCCTCTGAAGAACATAGTTATGTGGAATCCAAACAAGGTTTTACCTAATGATCCACCACCACACTTCCCAATACCAGGACCTTACAATGTAGTTGAATATCTATAGAAGGTCCCATCTCATATGACATTATTAGATGCTCTCAGGACACCTACTCAATTTGAAAACCTTTCGTGTGTCCTACAAACCCCTCCTACTTCACGAATAGAATTGAGAGCTCCTCTTTCCAAAGAGACCTCTTCTCAACCAAAGGAGGCATATGATGCCATTGATTTAGACCCGAGAGTTCCTCCTTTCTATGTCTCGGTAAATATTTTTTATTTTTTGCTCCATAATTGTTTCATTGAAACAGGAGCAAGGAACAATGTCATTCCCCTTTAAGTTATGAGCATATTGGGCCTTAAGTGAACATGTCCTTGTAAATATATACTAGATTTGGATTCAAGGACTATAGAAACAATTGGTTACATCAAGGACTTGTCCATTACTTTCATCCAAGCTCTTGATGTGAGCATGTTTATAGATTTAATTGTAGAAGATATACCTAAAGCATATGGTCTGATTTTAGAATGAGAGTGGTCCTCCAAAGTCAAACAAGGTTGTTAATTCATGGAAGGAACTCACTTTACCTTTCCTCATAAGAGTGTAGAAGTTTTCATTATGAGCGAGACAAAAATATCGAGAGTAGGTTGTGCTTGCTTCCTATAACACGAAACATGTGTCTTTTCAAGACACAGGGATGGGTACTTATTATGTGTTATCTAAAGAAGATGTCTGCGTCCCTCCTCCTAAGCTAGAAGAAGTGATTTGGAGCATGGATTTTGATGGTGATAAATCCAAGCATGGATCTGGTGTTGGGGTCCTTTTGTGTGATCACAAGGGAAATGCAATCCCTTTCTATTTTCAATTATATTTCCTTAACACCAATAAGTACATGGCACATAATGAAGTGTTAGTTCAGGGCCTCCAAAATTCCTTAGACTTAGGAATTTTCCATTTGTTGTTGAGTGGAGATTCAAATCTAGTTGTGAACCAAATCATGGATAAATATGTGTTCCATAAGCCTCGCCTCAAATAGTACTATTGAAATGATAAGGAAATTATTTAAAATTTCTCGTCTTCCAACATTCAAGTTGTACCTAGGGCCGCAAACCACATAGTTAATACGTTGGCCTTAGTTTTTTCATGCTTTACTTTAGATTTCGTAAGGTCTATCGAGGATATAAAAGTCCAAATCTTACATAATCCTATGTTACCTAATAATGTTGACTCTTAGCAAGTTTTTGATATTGATGAAAAAATCTACAGATTCCTTCAAAACAAGGAGGGATTTGAATATTTTCATATATTCCATGAGTTAGAAGAGAAAACTAGGGAGATAATTCAATTGAAAAAAAAATAACCCCCCCCCGGTTTGTCCATGTTGGAATCCATGTTTGATTTCAACGATGCTTATACGTCTACACATATTATTGATAGTGAATATGTTATTGATAATGAATATGTTAGGAAGGTGAAAGAAACCATCCCTATAAATTTGGGAACAAAGAAATATCAAAAATTGATTTATATAGGGTCACAATGTTCCCCTTCTGAGATCACTCAATTCACAAAAATCTTGATGGATTTCAAATATTTCCTTGTCTGGTCCTACAAGGAGCTCTAGGTTTTCAATATGTAGGAGTTATTCCATGCCATACCCATAATACCTTATTTGAATCCCTACAAACAAAAACAAATGAAGAACAACCCTTCTTTAGAACAAACAATTAGGTTGGCCTGCAGGGGCGTAGACCGATTGGCATGTGCCGTGTAAATGGAAGGAATTGTGTAAAGGAGGTCTCAAGTTCGATTCTCACCCCACTTTATCTGTGTTCCATTCTTGCAGGATGTGTGGTGTAGATGGGGGTATATGGGTAGCAGACAGGTATCGACCACATGTCACGTGAGTACGAGAATTGCGAGTTGTAGATTCCCCCAGCATAAAAAAAAATAAAAAAAATTAGGCTGAACTAGACAAGATGGAAGCAGGAGGGGTCATATACTGTGTTCGTTACTCACAGTGGGTATCTAATTTGGTTCATGTTAGGAAAAAAAATATGGATATTCATTTATGTGTTGATTTTAGACATTTCAATAAAGTTTCCTTAAAGGACAACTACCTTGTCCCACCTATGGAGGAGATCCTCCCACAAGTCTCTGGGGATCAAATGATGTCCCTTTTAGATGGTTTCTCAAGTTACAATCAGATATCCCTCAAACGTTCTAATGGTCACAAAACCACCTTCACTACCCATTGGGGGAAGGTATGTGTATCACAAGATGCCTTTTGGTTTGATTAATGTCAGAAGTACCATTCAACGTGTCATGACCATTGCTTTCAAAGGCGTATTGGGTAATATTATAGTTGTCTACTTCGATGACCTCATATTTTCTCCAAAGAACTAGGTAATAGTTTTGATCACCTTCGATAAGTTCTTCTTAGATGTCGTAAGGTTGGCATATCCTTAAATCCTAAGAAGACCATTTTCGGTGTTATGGAGGGAAAACTCTAGGGTCACATTGTGTCTCAAGAAGGTGTCAAAATTGACCTAGACAGGGTGGTATAAATATAAAGGCTTCCCTTACCTACCAATAAAAAAGAGATGCAATATTTCTTTGGAAAGATAAAATTCCTAAGACACTTCATTCCTCATTTTTCTAAAATTGTCAAACCTCAAAATCAGCTTATGAAGAAGGACATTCGTTTCAAATGGGGCCCCCCTACGCGTCATGATTTCAATTCCATTAAGCTAGACATTGCTTTGGCACCTTTTTTGATTATTCCTAATCACCCTAAATACTTTGACATGTACAATAACTCATCAGAGGAGACTATTTATGTAATCTTATTGCAAATAGGCCATGATGAAAACCATAAACCAATTTCCTTTGTAATCTAGAATTTGAAGACAGATCAATTGAATTATTCTCAACTTGAGAAACATGGTTATTCTTTGTATAAATCCTTGGAGTTGTTTCAACATTATATCCAAGGCCAAAAAGTTCAAGTCGTTGTGCCTACATCTTTCTTAGTCATTGCTTTGGTTCAAACCGAACTACATAGTAAGTGGTCCAAATGGATCATGCACACGCAAGAATATGACTTGGATATTAAACCAACGAAAACCATAAGAGAAACAAGGTTTTCTGAATTGCTAACCCAATCCCATGCCTCAATCATAGTCAAAACCCCTCATGTTGCTTAATTTCTTGGGTAGACCAGTAATAAAATCCATGGAGATAGTATCCCACTTCCATTCTGTAATAGGAAAAGGTTGCAATAGACCTACAAGATGATTGTTCTCAACCTTCACTTGTTGGCACTCTAAACATTTTACAATGTATTCAACAATGTCTTGTTTCATCCTTGGTCAATAGTACAACTGCCTTATTGTTGTTACCATATTCTGGTAACCAATATAACCTACATGGGGTCTCCTATGGAACTCATCCACAAGAAAATGCCTCAAATCTATTGAATTAGGCACATACATCTTGTTTTTATACAACAACATACTATCAACCCCAAGATGATATCCTTCATATTTATTTTCCCTGGGTTCTTGATGTAACCCTTTTATGACTTGATTGAAGAACTCATATTCCTGCAAGAGGGTTTTAATCCTATGCTTGATATCATACTCTTGTAAACTTGTTGTTTCTAAGTGTACTTCTTATACACTTCGGATGAGTGAATCTGCCACTTTGGTTTTAGCCCATGGTTTTCATGTGATGGTA
>JASDQU010108063.1:99113-109751 GCA_032191745.1 Picea mariana
GGAATATAGATGCAAAAGTCACCAAGCATAATCATACAGAAAATTAAACACATTCAGAAACCCCCAGAGTATCAGATTCAGTAGACAAAACCCTAGTTCAGTAGTAGATATCCAAATCAGCTGGATCATGGATATTTCAGTGGTATCAGAGCCTTCTTCCTGCCAGCCTGTGACCCCATGATTCTGGGAACATGTGAATAATACCTAGAGGGTAGAGGACATATTGGGGATGAGTACATCCAGTACCGCAAAGGTCATATCAGAGATAGGAGAGATAGAAAACAAAGGGATTACACCCCCTTCCACACTCAGTCAGATACAGAGCCAGAGAGAGATGACAGAGAGCACATCAGTTCAGACACAGAGGCTGAGATAGAGGGGACTATGGATGACAGGCGTGAGACACCCAAGGGCAAGGGGAAAGTTCCCGAGATACATTTTGATAGTACGCAAGTCATGTTGAATGACCTGGCTAGGGGACAAAGAGACCTGTTGACCACCATACAGTACATGAACCTTAGTGCACAGATGCTCCAACATACCATGAGCACTATAGGTGCCAATACCACAGGAGGGCCTAGTGGTTCAAAGAGGAAACAAACAAGACAGAAAGGACATGATGAGGAGTTTGCAAATTGTTTGAGACAATATCATGAGATTGGTACGGAATTTCATGCAGACATGTCATCCAAGGATTTTTGCACTATCAAACATCCTAAGTGGTATGAACCCCAACTATCAAGGGACAAGAATGGGAAGGTTCCCATTGTTGAGGTACACTATGACAGTGAGGATGAGGAGGTGCATGAGAATGCAACCACATATGCCTATTTAGAGCAGTTAGATGAGACTAGTGACTCTTGTGCATCTGAGGGATAATTTGATGGACAAGATGATAGCTCATGTTCTTCATATTCCCTACCAGACAGTGTTGAGACTTCAACACTTCAACATAGTGATGACACTTGTGAGGATTCATATGTGTGGGCACTTGGACGTGATGAGGTTAGGTGGTTGGATGACCAACCCTTGGGTATAGACATGGCTTCAAGGAACTTATGTATGGAGAATGATGAGCTTTCTATGATTATAGTGACACATTATTTATCTTCTCAGACACCTATGATAGCCACGACACATGAAGATATCAATGGAATTCCTGATATGGTGGAGGAGAATTGTGTGAAGATTGTACACCAGGGACATATGGATCTCCAAACCCAGGAGGAGAGACATGACTTGGAGACAATTGACCTTACACATACCTACCAATATGGGGAGAGGAAGTCACCTCTTTTGGAGATTCCATTGTTAGATCAGGTTGTGGAGACTAACAGTTTTATAGGATACTCACTTCCAGGACTAGTCCACAGTGACGAAGGTGCACTCTGCATGGGTCGGGATGACCATATCTCATGTCTAGACACATCCGTATGGGATCGAGGTGAAAATGACATTAGCAAAATGAGCGCACAGGATGATACAATTTCCCATACATGATACAGTGCAATTCAGATGGGGTAGCAGTTGGTGATGGTGTGCAGTGGCATACAGGAGGACTCAGTAACACAATGGACAGTGGGCAGTTCAATGCCTTATCTTTTGAGGAGTGTGTTGTTGGGGATTCTATTGTTGACACTAGAAGTGAGGGGACTGAGGTAGAACCTCAACGGGATTGTGATCAGGAGTCACAACACTAGACGAGACAGTTGAGAGTCAGTGAGGACATGATCATGGCAACCACTAGATGCATGGATGATACACACACATTGGTGGCAGATTATTGTTGGAGGGCATCGATGGCACATGATAGTTTAGATGGGGGATTTGCCATGGATGAATTTCATACTCTCAGGAAAAGAGTAACTGTGATGATGGCCGACTACCAGCAATTGTTGATGGACATAGATTACCTATTGGAGGTTGACAATATGTATCGCATGGCCTTGAGGGAGCAGGAATTGGAGGTGGACCAACTCACTCATGAGATGGTGAGCACATGAGGATTCTTTGAAGGCACACAAACAACCCTTCAAGAATCAGAGTCCAGATTAGATGAGCTCCTTGAGGAGACTGGTCATAGATACACTATATCTATCTTGGTAGAGAGTCAGATATGTTCCTCAATTACATTGCTAGAGGTTGTCTAGGTGTCACATGGGCCACAATTCATGAGTAGTTATGAGACAATCGGTCATACACATACACATGAGGATTCTAGAGCCAGGGGAAGTTACGAGGACACTTTCATTTGTGTTCCAGGATTGGTTGATATCCACACAAAAGTTGATCCGACAATACACCTTAGACATATGATGATGAGAGATATGTATAGTGGGATTCATGGAGATTCTTTGGATTGCAGGGAGAAGACACACTTAGTGGAGCATGGAGATTCCTCTCCCTTGCAACAACACATAGTTTTGGTGTTAACACTAGAATTTGCAACCTATTTCATAGGAATCAAGCATAATTGAGGTTTACCCTCAGGAGCATTATGGTGTAAATCATGTGGCATTCTGCCCATGATTTCCATAGGAAAAATGAAATGTTTGGGGTCTAAAAAGATCCAACATCCTTCGCTTCCTTCCACATGACCGTCTCTCACTCGTCATGCCATGCAAGTTTGCGCCAAGCATTTCAGTCCACGTCACCCCTTCACATACGCTATCAGCCCGCCACTTGTTGTGCCTGTATTGGTCACAGAAGAAGATCTGCATAACCTCGAGGCATCAAAATTGACTCGCATAAGTCGTTGGCACCATTTAAGAATAGTCATGGGTGGAAGACCTCATATTGATCCCAATGAAGGAAGTTACTAAGAATGAGAGCAGTGGTTGAGACCTCGTCTCAGCACATAAATGGAAAGCCAGAAAGGATTGGCAGATTTCAGCTTGCGTCTGACCGAGAGCTGCATGCGCAGTCTGACAGAGAAGGTCCAGATGGAAGAGCTCGCGTCTGACAACACAAGATTGTCTGCACAATCTTATAGAGCAGACACCGACTGAAAACTTTGAATGCATCAATCAAATCACACTCCTGATGGTTGCAATAGTTATGCTTATATATAGGCAGTTTTGATATTTTGTAAGGGTCGATGGTTGAGCAGTGCTCCCTTATTGTAAACTTTTGATGAAGAACATTGGTTCTCTAGTTATGTATTTGTTTTTTGAGACATCTTGGTTAATCTAAGTCATATTTCTTACTCCATCTTATTTGCCTCTGATACTGAGAGAGTTCATGATTGACTGATTTGCATGGATTGTTGTAATTGTATTATGATGAATGTTTGATTACAATGTTGTTATAATGTCTTTCAGTTTCCTTGAAAATTTGAATTCAAGAGGATCTTGTGTTTGAGTTTTTTCCTCCTTAGGCTGCTGGAAAACTTGATGTCCATAGCAGACCTCTACAGTTTCTCACCAAAGTCTTCCTCCTATTCACCTTTACTCCAACTTACTGACTGAAGTTGATACAAGACCTCAATTGCTTGTGCATGCCAGCCCATATTTTTTGAATTAGAATGTCATTATATTGAGTCTTATCCATTTGACCCCCTTAAAATTCATTTACAATTACTGTATAACTGATGGGTATTGGGCTTATCCTCATTACAGTCTGAGGGTGATTCCTAGTGCTAACATAAATGGCGTCGTTGCCGGGGACAGATTTGAGCAGCTTGAAGAGCTCCCTGGGAAGAACAACATAGATCCAACTCTTGATGGTAGACAAGAGAGGGATACATAAATTGTCTATAATCATCTACCTGGTGACTCCACATAAGAGACTCCACTGGGGAGGATCCTATTGACAGAAAGATGAAGGGAATGACTAGGTATAATCTTATGAGCTTTCTTCATGAACTTTTGTTGTTCTTTATCAGCTCATTTTTGTTTTTCCCTTCACATATAAAGAGGACCATATTTTTCTTTGTTTATTCGGTTGATCACCAACCTTCCTTTATATATCCATCCTTGGAAGAAGCATATATGCTTTCTACCTGTGTTGTAGATGTTGATATTATATCCTCAACTCAACCTACTCATAAAGATGAGCTTCATATTGAAAACCCTCCCGAACTCAATCACCCTTGCAACCCTAGGGAGGTTGAAATTGATCCACAAGCTCCTCAAATCTCATCACATCCTGTTGTTACTATTGAGCCTTTCCATAATTTTGTTAAGTCTCATATTCAGCCCACTAGTTTTCAAACTAGAATCATAGACATGTTGTTTAAACCTTTAAATATTCCATATCATCTTCATCCTTATCCTCTTGATTTTTTTAAGTACTTTCCTCATTTTTCTGGAGAGGATGATGATACAACTGAGAGGCATGTGGAGGCTTTCAAGAATTTTATTTATCAGTTTGAGATAGTTCATGAGGATGTTACCATGAGGTTGTTTTCCAAATCCTTGTTAGGATATGTTGTTGTATGGTTTAAGGGTTTGGGAGCTGACTCCATTGGTTCTTGGGTTGATTTATACAATGTTTTTTTAAAGTGGTGGGGTGAGAACAAGTCCCTTAATCAGTATTGGGATGATTTTAATGCCTTGAGGAGAGGGGAAGAGGAAGCCTTGGCTGTCTTCAACAAGAGGTTTTACAGTGTTTATCATAGTATGCATGTAGAGATCAGACCCACAGAGACTGTTGCCATGGTGTACTATGTCATGGCTCAACATTTAGAGCTTGTCCTTTTCTTGAGAGAAAGGAAATCGACATCTTTATCATAGTTATTCATCGATGTTGAGGAAGTAGAGGAGAACCTCTGAGCTTATGGCAGGATTCAAAGTCAGTATCATCTCAACTCTGAACGTAAGGCAGTTTTTACCTGTTGTCCCTATGAAGAAAAGACTGTGGATAATCTTGTCTTCGATGCAGGTATCCATGAGCAGCCCTGTCTTGATAAAAATCATGTTTATGAACAACTAGAAGCATCAGTTACTACTGTTCTTGAAATGGATATTTTTAACAGTTATAGTCTTGATGAAATTATTGTTTTAAAGGTTGATCATAGACATGAAAGGCAACCCATTTTTGATGGATATTCTAGTGATGATGAGCAACAAGCTTATATTATATTTGATCACTATGAAGACAGTAAGGACGATGCAGAAGTTGGCCTTGTCACATAAGACACAACACGAGAGTTTGACAAGGAGCAGCCCTTAGTTGAGGCACGTGAAGAGATCATTTATACACAGCCAGAAGTAAATCAACAATCATCAGTGGATCAACAACCTCCTACGTCGAGCCTTATTCCACTTGTACCTACAGCTCACAACAAGCAACTTTTTGACCCACAGATGCCTGTGGCTGTCATTCAATCAAGTGTGCCTATAGAGGACATCAAGCCAGCTGTCAGCAACTTTGAAACAATGAAGGTAACCTTTCATAAGTTAATCATGTGTTGCCTTCATTTTCATGACCCTGTCGATGAGTACATAAAGTTACACTTTTCAAATGCTTTGGAGCATGCAGGCTTGATCTTTTTATCATCATTTGAAGGTAATATGGGTGATCATAAGAATGAAATTAGTCAGCTGTCATGCTTTCCTTGTCTTTTATGGATCATTTGCAGTGAAGCGAATGATTCAATTATCAAACAGTTTGAATGGCTATGGTGAAAGTTTGCTTTCACCTAACATTTTGTAAAAGTCAGTTAACTTAGGTTTTGTACATAAATAAGCTCCCTTAGGAGCAGGTGTGTTTGCTTTCATTTTTAGAATAGTGTATGTGTCGGCTTTTTTTCTTCAGTATGATGTTTCAGAGCATGACTCCATAGCCCAATGGCTAGAACTAATTGTTCTTGGTAGCTTGCAGGGAGCGTGCCATCCCCCGTGGAGCCAAATGTTAACACTAGAATTTGCAACCTATTTCATAGGAATCAAGCATAATTGAGGTTTACCTTCAGGAGCATTATGGTATAAATCATGTAGCATTATGCCTATGATTTCCACAAAAAAAATGAAATGTTTGGAGTCTAAAAAGCTCCAACATCCTTCGCTTCCTTCCACGTGACCATCGCTCACTCGTCGTGCCATGCAAGTTTCTGCCAAGCATTTCGCTCCACGTCACCCCTATGCATACGCTATCGGCCCGCCACCTGTTGCGTCTGTATTGGTCACAAAACAAGATCTGCATAACCTCGAGGCGTCAAAATTGACTCGCAGAAGTCGTTGGCACTGTCTAAGAACATTCATGGGTGTCAAGCTTCATCCTGATCCCGATGAATGCAGTTACTGAGAATGAGAGCGGTGGTTGAGACCTCGTCTCAGCACATAAATGGAAAGTCGGAAAGGATTGGCAGATTTGAGCTCGCATCTGACATAGAGCTTCATGCACAGTCTGACAGAGAAGGTCTAGACAAAAGAGCTCGTGTCTGACAACAAAATATTGTCTGCACAGTCTGATAGAGAAGACGCCGACTGAAAACTTTGAATGCAACAATCCGATCACACTCTTGATGGTTGTAGCAGTTCTGCTTATATATAGGCAGTTTTGATATTTTGTAAGGGTCGATGGTTGAGTAGTGCTCCCGTATTGTAAACTCTTAATGAAGAACATTGGTTCTCTGGTTATGTATTTTTTTTTTAGACATCTTGGTTAATCTAAGTCATATTTCTTACTCCATCTTATTTGCCTTTGATACTGAGGGAGTTCATGATTGACTGATTCACATGGATTGTTGTAACTATATTATGATGAATGTTTGATTATAGTGTTGTTATAATGTCTTTCATTTTCCTTGAAAATTTGGATTTAAGAGGATCTCGTGTTTGAGTTTTTTCCTCCTTAGGCTGCTGGAAGACCTGATGTCCATAGCAGACCTCTACACTTTCTCACCAAAGTCTTCATCATATTCACCTTTACTCCAACTTACTGACTGAATTTGATACAAGACCTCAATTGCTTGTGCATGCCAGCCCAGATTTTTTGAGTTAGAACGTCATTCTCTCGAGTCTTATCGATTTGACCCCCTTAAAACTCATTTACATTTACTATATAACTAATGGGTATTGGGCTTATCTTCATTACAGTTCGAGGGTGCTTCCTAGTGCTAACATCTGGGAGATCACCTTCACAGTAGCAACAACTATCTGAGTGATGATGGAGGGAGAGTGATTGACCAGCAGTTGGTGGAGTTATCTATCGTTGTATCTGATAGTTGGAGTTTAGACAATTATTCACCATGGGTGCTAGTGGATGATTTTTTGGTCCAATCCTGGGGATTGACCAAAGCATATGATACTTTCCATTCCTACAGTAGGTTACAGATGTTTCTGTTAGATTTTCCCGATACTTTCATCAGTGACAACAACATAGGGGGAGATAGACAGTGGCAGGGGACATGGAGAGTTGGTAGGTCGAGACCACCTAACATGAGTGTCTTTATTGCATACAACATGATAGGGGTGGATCATAAGAGACATGCATTTGATACCTTGGGCGTGATGGTGAGCATCTTAGGCCATGGGATAACAGATATCCCATAGGGTGACACAGATTCAAATTCTCATTGGGATGAGAATGGAGGGCTTCCGACAATTATTAGTATGACACACGAGCAGTTAGTGGGGATTGTAAGTGATGAACTTCCAATGTTGCCATGGGATTCGGGATTCCATTTGGTTAGTGGGTTGTTTCATCTTATGATGGCCCATGTTGCGCTAGAGAGAAACATGCTTCACTCTTGGATGGTTTTGAGAGGGCTTGCAGGGATTTGTTCTATGTGGTGAGACATGTTCTCCCTATTGATGCTCATGATCAAGTATGGAGGTGGTTGGGCAGATGTTGATTTCATAGAGATACCTTTACAGGTTCAGCTTCTTGACAACATGCCCAGTTTTCACAAGTATGTCAGCATGAGGATCCAGGAGTGGGGGATCTAGTATGTATACTTTGAGCATACAATCATGATCAGAGTAGTGCAACATCCGCGTGGTGGTCCCTGTCAGAGGCTAGCATGGGACCTTGGGACTACAGTGCTGGGCATTTCATTGAATGATGGAGACAAGTAGATCTTTGTAGGGGGAAGTCACTTTGACTTTCCAGTGAGCTTTAGTATTGGGTGGAGCACGACACTTGTTGGTGATTCGTTGAGGTAGTGTAGTACCTCACTATGGCAGCAACATGTCCAATTGGTGGAGGTCGTGTTGGGGTTGGCACAGTCTTGGAGGACAGACTCATTTCGGGTTGAGACCATGTGTTATTGAAAGGAAACTCATGGTATTAATATGTTATAGGACTATATTTCACAAGGCATTCTAGTTCACATTCTGATACAGGATCCATTGATTGGAGTGCTTAGTAGTTCAACATTTGATGGAGTTGAGTTTCGAGTAGAGTGGTTGCTCGGGGATATGAATGAGATTCTTTGGCCCTTGATCATTCTACTCATCAAGAGCATGTGGGTGTCATGCGTGGTGAGCACTTGGAGAGGCCACATCTTGAGGGGAGTCTACCTTTTGTCACACAGGTGGATATGGGACCCCGGTATCATATGTAGTTGAATCCAGTTATTGCTCGAGGACAAACAATATTCTGGTAGGAAGGACTATAGTGTCCCCATTTTGGAACACTATAACATTACAGAGTGTTATGCCTACCATAGTAGCCAGATAGGGGTGACAGAGAGTTTGGGAGATATTGAGGGGTTTTATTGGGCCCGACTTGCATTTTTCATAATCAAGATCCATTCCGCACAACTTAGCTTTGGTTTCGTTGCATTCCGACGATTTCCGTAATTTTGACTTATTATGGGTCATATCTTAATTAAATTCCCTAAGAAGGTCATAATGGGCATATTACTTGGAGAAACCTCTTAGTGTAATTGCTCATCGGAATCCGGAGGAAGAGCATTACAGGATAAGATGATGAGAAGTGACTTTTAGTGGCGGGAGAAGCTATAAGGATGGATAAATAACTTTTTAGAGGTAAAATGGTTAATTAATTAATTAAGTAAGTAAGTGATTTAATCAAGGAATAATAAAATAAAGTAAAAGTCACTTGGAGAGAAAAGGTCAACAATGAATTAGGGTTTCGGGAAGCTGTAAAGGAAGGGTAAAACAACCTAATTTATTATGCTATGTTAGGATTTAATGTTGAGATATTTGCAGAGGAGGAGGAAATCGACCCCCTTGTTGTTTTGCAGATTTCTGGAGGAAACCACCACCATTGATCAGTTTCGGTGTTGAGAGACACACCCTAGCCTATCAGAGAAACCATCTAGGTATTTCACCGTGTATTACAATGTCTAGTTCAGTGATTGCACAACTCAGCTAGTGAGAGCGCAAGTGTTTGAGAGAGGGTTTGTGCGACCGCTTGTGACAGTTCAGATTTGGCCGATTCCTTTCGATCCATTAGAGAGCTAGCCAGGGCACACTTATTGAGCCATCTATCGTCAGTTTCCGACAGTGAAATCTTCTGAAAAGAGAAAAACAATCATTTAGGGCACAACCTGAGAGGAAACACATTTGGGGTTTCAGGGGACATTCCGGGATAGATCTGAGGAATCCCTTCCAACCCATTACAGAGAAGACCAGGACGATCGTTTTGAGCTATACATCGTCAGATTCCGCCGATGGAATCACTATGGTGCACTCATTGAGCCCAGGAGGTGCGTAAACCCCCAGGGGGTGAAATCCGGAGCTTCAGAGGTAAGATCTTCAGTCCGACAGTCACCAGGATCAATCTAGAGGCCAAGGCGCATCTTTTGAGACAATTTCCAACTCATTCCGATGGGTATCGCCATCAGGGCGAATTTTCCAGATTTTACAGCAATTACTGTGAGTTGCCAGACTGTTTTTTGTCGATTCATCCGTGCATGCGCAGACCAATACCCATTCTTATGGTCACATGCATTTCTTATCTGCTATTTTGTATTCCAGTGACAATCCATGAGATCTAACTGACAATTATCATATTTGCTTCCAGTTAATATTGTATTTCCTTCTTTCCCAACATTATATATATATATATATGAGTGAGTTATGCTGTTCTTATTTTGCATGCATTGTCTTATATATATATATATATATATGAGTAAGCTGTACTGTTCTTATTTTGCATGCATTGTCTTATACTGTTCTTATTTTGCATGCATTGTCTTATACTGCTAAAACATATAAAGTCACCAAGCATCATCACACATTAACTCAAACGCATTCATAAACCCCACAATATCAGATTCAATAGCCAAAACCGTAGTTCAGTAATAGATATCGAGATCAGCTTAATCAGGGATATTTCATCTCCATCTCTCACAAGATTGATAAGAGCTCAATGAAGGACATATTCATTTTCTGTGAATAAGTACTCCCACAACATTTCCAGCAACCTTTGTGCCTCTTAAAGTCACCAATCGCAGAGTTCATACTCTCGCCTTCAGCCCCTTGCACCAGGGACCACTTTGCCATTGATTTTTGAAGCCGCCTTGCTTGGAGGAGCCACCATAAAATCTGCGCACGAGATCATTATTGAGATGAATCTCCTTCAAGCCAATCTCCCACCCTACTGAAGCTCTTCCAGTTTTCCCTCCTATGGAACGACTCAAAACCTGGTAGCCAAAACAGATGCCCGAGATCTCCACACCGTGCGAGGGTTTTCAGTGTTGATGCCTGAGATCTCCACAACGCG
>JASDQU010108064.1:1083-13602 GCA_032191745.1 Picea mariana
ACAAGATTAGAAGAGCCTTGACCTCATCATCAAAGTCCACTTTTACAGAACTTAAATGATTTGCAACATACCCACCTTCTGACATCTTCATATTAAATAATCTCTTCATTAGAAATACTTTATTGGACGCTGAGGGTTTTTCATACAGTTTAGCCAATGTGTCCATCATCTCCTTCGTTATCTTTTCTTTTGAAATATTGAAATCCATTGACGTTGCTAGGCTCAACCGTATCATTCCTAGTTCCTTTCTTTCAAGAACCTCCCATTCTTCATCCTTCATGGTCGTCGACTTCTTTGATATTCCACCCAATGGTAGGAATAGATCCTTCTGATATAAATAATCTTCCATCTGCATCTTCCATAACTGGTAATTTTGGCCGTTAAATTTATCAACCCTAAACTTTCCATCTTCTGCCACTGCTCCCACTCAAACCAAGAACTCTCTTTTCCTACGAGTTACCTTTCACTTTGATACCAATTGTTAGAAAAATAGGATCGTGGAGCAATAAAATAAAATAAATGCGGAAATAAAACATAAAAGATACATAATACAATAGAGACATAGATATGCGTGGTTCACCTAGTGTGGGCTACGTCCACCAGAGAAATGGCAGGTCCTTCCTTTATTATTATCCATCTAATGAAGGGATACAACCTACAGCACACCCCTTGTAACTTCCTCTTCTTTCTCTTGCAGTCTGCTATCTCAGAATACAATATTCGCAATGATACATAGTTGCAATACAATTCCCTCACAAAAGAGGGTTTCCTTCTAGGGAAAATAACCCTAACATAACTTCTATCGTTATATCTGCAAACTTATAATGAACAGTCTAGATTTACTATGAAATTACAATATACATTTACAAGGAAATTTTTCCTTCGGGGACCTGCTTTCCCCCGAACCCTGCAAGGGGGGAAATCCCCCCTTGCAACCCCCCCACATGGAGGAGTGTACAGTCTTCATGGGGTGTAAGCACGGCTGGAAACAAAGACCTATGAATCAGGAAGATAATCAAGCTCCACAACCAATAGTAATAGAGCTTTGCTCTGCTGGAGGTTGCCCCCTCAAAGAGGCAAGTGAACATTTCTATCATAATAAAGTTACTCTTCCTCGTGATTATTCTGGTGTAATTATGGTGTTATTCTGATATGTTTGTGGATACATCATTATTATTTTTTCATTTCCTGCTAGATATTTTTTTTTATGCATAATATATTGTATCGAGAATATTGCGTAGACCCACTTGCAACCAACAACCTTCCTACCCTTTGGGAGTTCTACTGGGTCCCATGTTTTATTATTCTCCAAGGCATATGTTTCTTCTTTCATTTATATTTTCCATTTATCACTTTTAGTAACATCCGTTGCTTCATGATAATCACTAGGTTCCCCTCCATTAGAAATCAAACAATAAATGAAACATAATATTCATATATTTTGGGGAAATTCCTATCCCATGTATATCTCCTTAGGGTTTGTTGTGGAATTTCCAGACTTTCCTGGAAATTTTATGTAACCTCGTATTCTTCTTTGTGAGTTTCTTCATCCTCCTCCTTTCTTGTAGATGGTTGAGTCTTCAATTTAATCTTCTAAACTTTTGGTACATGTCTATGTCTTATTTCAACTCCTACCATGTCTGATTTTATGAGAGAAGATTCATCAAATACTACATCTCTACTTATGATGATTTTGTGGGTAGTAGGATCCCAAAATCTATATCTCTTAACTCCATGACCATAACCAAAAAATACATACTTCTTTGATCTAGGGTATAACTTATAATGTTGATCTTTAGAAATAAGAACATAAGCATAACAACCAAAAAAAATCATATTTGAATAATCGCACTAATGACCTGTCCATACCTCTTCTAGAATCTTACAATCTATTGCAGTTGATGGTGATTGATTTACCAGATAGCAAGTTGTAAAGACTGCTTCTTCCCACGACTCTTGTTGCAACTTAGCATTACTAAACATGCTCCTTGCTCTCTCTAGAAGAGTCATATTCATGCATTCAACAACATTGTTTTGGTGCAAAGTAAAAACAATGGTTTTATGTCTTTCAATCCTAGCTTCCTTGCAATAATTTTCAAATTCCAAGGATGTGAACTCACCTCCATTATATGTTCTCAAACACTTGATTGACTTTCTAGTGCTCTTTTCAACCAATTCTCTAAACTACTTAAATACATTAAACACGACATCTTTTATTTTGAGTAAATAGACCCACACCTTTCTAGAGTAATCATCTATAAATGTCACAAAATATGATGATCCTCTAAAAGAAACGATAGGGGATGGCCCCCAAACATCTGAATGAATATTATAATCAAGGATACCTTTACTTGTATGAATACTTGTTTTAAACTTTTGTCTACACTGCTTCCCAAAAACAAAATGCTTGCATAAATTCAAATTCAAAGATTTTAAACTTCAAGTAACTTATGGTTTATCAGTACCTTGAGCCCTTTCTCACTCATATGGCCTAGTCTATGATGCCATAAACGAGTAGTTTCATTTTATTCCTCATATACCATCGCTACTTCATTTATCTCAGTACTCCCTTCTAGCTAGTAAAGGTTACCAATCTTTTTAGCCTTCATTACCACCAAAATTCCCTTGGACACCTTCAGTACTCCACCTTGACATGTACATTTATAACCTCTAGAATCCAAAACTCCCAAGAAAATAAAATTCCTTTTAATTTCAAGTACATGTCTTGCTTCCATTAAAGTCCTTACAATACCATCAAACATTGTAATCTTAATTCTCCCAATCCTAACAGTTTTACAAGAAACAACATTTCCCATGAAAGCAACACCACCATCAATAGATTCGTAAGAACAAAACCAACTTCTATGTGGACTCATGTGATGAGAAGCACCAGAATCTAATAACCGTTCCTGATGATATTTTGAGAAATTGTAAACATATAATACTTCATTATCCATACCTGAACTTGTCTCAACTGAATCTGCTTCCTTTGTGGAGTCTTCCTTGAATGCTTGCCTCGTCCAATAATGTTTCTTGATATGCCATGATTTATTACAGTACCAACATTTTTTCTTACCCTTATTTCCTTTTGACTTAGATATCGATGTACATATCGAGTTTTCCCCTCTTTTTTTAGATCTACCTCTAGCCACCATTGCTTTTGATGTTGAGTTTTCTAAACTGGATTTTCGTTGCACCTCCTCATACAATAGGTCTCCCACAATGGTATCATATTCAATAGCTTGACTTCCTTGTCTTCATCATTGTATCTTACAACCATTCTAGTTAATTGAAAAACCAAATTATTGAAAACATTTAAATGATCAACAATTTTATACCTTCTTTCATTCATAAGTTATATAACTTCCTCTTCAAGTATATTTGGTTCGTTAAGGATTTTTTCATGTAAAGGATCTCCAATCTGCTCCATAACCCTGTTGTAGTCTCCTCTCCAACAATATTAAACAGAATGTCATCTATCAAACACAAACTAATGTTGTTGAGAGCTCTTGTATCCATATCTTCCCAATATCCATCTGTCATATATGTGGGTTTATTTGACTTGCCCACCAATTCCTTGTGCACACCTTGTTGCACCAATAGATCACGCATATTTAGTTTCCAAGGTTCAAAGTTATTTTTCCTGCTTAATTTCTCCACCTTGAACTTTGCACTATGTACCTTTTCCATTTGAGCAACCACTAACCTGTAACACAATCACTTCTTGTTTATTACAATTTTTTAGTGACTTTGTAATATAGAGCATAAAAAAAAAATTGTTTATGCAAACGTATTAACAATTTCCCAAGGATTTTGATTTATTCAAATATTCAAACCATTGACCAAAAAAATGACTCTGATGCAAATATCATTACACAAATTGTTGTCCAAACAAATTGTGTGTTAAATCAAAGTGAAAAAATTATTTCCTCTACATCCTTTTCCTCACCCATCAGCTACAACCATTGAACTTGCAGCCTCTCGTCCGAGTGTCCAATACAGTGCTTCTTCATGATGATCTATGTACACTTCAACGTCCTCCTCTCTACGACCTCAGGCCCCCTAAAAATGTTGTGATACCATTTGTTGGGGAACCAAACATATAGAATGCAACAACAAATAATCAACAAGTAATAATTGAATAGCAAACAATGTATAGAATATGTAATCACAAAAGACACAATGATTTTATGTGGTAAAACCCTAATGATTTCTCAAGGAAACATCCACTAGACAGGGCAAGGGAATCAATATTCTTATTTCTCAATCTTGGAGATTACCGAATAGGCTTACAACTCTATTCATATTTTCCTCTACGGGTTACATACATACATACACACACACACACACACACACACACACACACACACACACACACACACACATATATATATCGCCTCCAGAGTTACATAAAACCGACTACAATAATTATTGAACTGTCAGATCCTATTTTTGGGATAATTTTTTGTGAACCGGTTGAACTGTCATAGTAATTATCAAACCATCATATCCTATTATGGGTTAATTTATTTTCACCTATTCAAAAATCCTAATCTCTCAATAACTATGTGAGGTGACTACACACACCAACCCTTTTACATGWATTMAATGATTGGGGCTTGGAAACACTCCAAAGGAAATAGAAGGTTCATAGAAAAGATAATTTAGAAATATGGTTTAGGTTTAATAGACATGGGTACTTCCCCCTTGGAACCCCTACTCGAACCCCCTCCTTGAACTCCGTCTCTTGTGGAAACTTAGCCCCTATGTCTATGTTTGTGTCTATCTGCAGTCGATGATACATTTTATTTCTGATATACAATGTTTACATATTACATCGTGTGGCCTTTGGCCATACATTGTATTTACATTATATATCGTCAAAATGGGGATTTTTCAACTTGGATCTTGGTTGGATCCACATGCACACCAAATCCATCCATGGTGTATCCCACATACCAATTTCTCTACATGTTGAATTTTTGGATAACCATTGTTTTTTGCAAGTACATTTGGTCACATATTGGTCGAGGTTCATGGGTTAGCCCTTGAATGAAGGGGGTCCAAGAGAGAACTATCCCCTCCATTTGGGGGACATGGCGGGCCAACAAGCCCCCAATAAAATAAAATAAATATTGGTTCATTATGTGTTATTTCAGCCAATGTTTTCCACCCATTGTAATCTAGTCCTAGTTAACGGGTCAAGGTTGTAATCTAACCCAAGCTAACATATTATGGTTGATTGAAGCTACAGAATACCTAGATATTTGTATGGTGAATGGTTGAGTTAATATATAATTAGATGGAGAGAGGGCATGGCTCAGTTAGGTTGGTTTTCTCAGTTAAAGGTGTTTCCAAGGTAAATTTTGTGCATACTGTGTGAATGTTCCATTATTGTTCTTATGTTTTAGATTTTGTTAGTATTCATTTTCTTACATGGGTTTATCAAACTCTTCATTTGGTATTAGAGTAAGGTTAAGAATATCTTCTTGTAGATAGAGAACAGTGGGTTGTTGTGGATCCATGTATAAAACCTATTGGTATGGAGAAAGAAAACTAGGAGAAGTTGAAAATAAAGGAAAGGAGTACGATCCAAATCTACCTCTCAGATTCAATGTTGTTGAATGTCTCCAGAGAAGACAATGCTAAGAATTTGTGGGATAAGTTAGGGGCTTTGTATCAATCAAAGTCCCTGGTAAACAAATCGTTTCTTTGAAAGAAGATGCATCATCTTAGGATAGACGATGGTGACTTCATGATGGACCATTTAAATTTCTTTAATACTCTAGTAAATCAAGATGTCTCTATTAGTATTAGGACGGAAGAAGAAGATAATTATATTACCCTGTTATGTTCTTTGCTACTCTTGGGATAATATAGTTATATAAATTTGTAGTATTGCTCAATCTACATTAAAGTTTGAGGATGTAGTTGCATCCTTGTTATCAAGGGAAATAAAGAAAAAATCCATGGAGGATGTGGCCAAGGATGTCTTATCTATAAGAGTTCATCCGCAATATATAAAAAAAAAAATTAGGTATTTTGGGTGGGAATCTAAATCTATAGGTACATGTAAATATCTAAGACAATCTCTATGGAAATGTTGGAAATTTGATAAAGCTAGGAACTATAAGAAAGATTGAAGATCTAAAAATGTTGATAAAATTAAGATATTTGATGATTCCCCTTGCACAAAAACAAAACCCTCCATGGAAAAAGGAGGTGATATTTACTTGAAATATACAATTACACATTCAAATCACGATGTATGTTTAATTGATTTGGGTTCTTCATTTCTCATGACTCCTTGGGGGAGGTCGAAGATCCATAATCATAGCTTCAAGGATGGCCTCATCTGAAGGCAACTCAACATCCATGAAACCAGGGCTCGATAGCTCACAAATACCAAGGCTCGAGTTCTTACAAACAGTAAGATCATACTCGATATGAAACAGTAGCTTACTCAGGCCAATAGGGGGAAGCAAGGGTTCCTATGCTCACATCAGATAAAACACCTGATCAACTGTCGAGACCTTGTCTTGAGAAGGAGAACGTACCTGTAAAGGATCCTTCTCAGGATAAATTGAACATCAAGGATAATATGCCACATAATTCACCCGTGGTGGGGAACAGTATACTCAAACACTGGGAACACATAAAGGGGAATCCCGAGGTAAATTCGAACCAAGATGGTGATTATCACATGAAAGTTGATCAATAGTGACAATGCTTCAATTGTGAGGGAAATGCATCACACGAAAGAGAAAATACACCAAAACATTCATCATATACACACAATCACACCCAATAACCAAATTAAATTCTAAAGGGCCTGGCACCACTAACAGATCAACTCGAAAATTCTTCCCACCTAACGATATAGGAAACTGAGGAAGAATCTTGAGACATTCACTAGGTCTTCTATTGAAATCCAACAGCTCACTGGTAGCTGACACAAGCTTAGGAGAACCCAAAGTTGCCAAGTCAAGGATGATAAAAGACTCTCAGAGGATCCTTCATCTACAATAGTTCAGAAAATTCCTAATTTATTAATTCCAACCATTATATGGAAAAGTGTAGAAGAAGGAAGATGAGGCTCTACAAGATCATTCCAATCAAAGGAAACCATCCTAGGACTCGAAGGGAGCGTACTCGAAGAGAGTGGAAATCCCCCTTGTTCAGAAGGTATTGAACTGGAAATGCTAAGGACATGGTCAAAAGACACATCACTCCTTGAAAGAGGAGTAGGATCAGCTAAAGATTGTATCAGCGAGACCACCTCCTTAGACTTGTCACTCTCCAAGAGAAGAGTGGGAATGACCGAAGATTGCATTGACGTGACCACTTCCTCAACCATTGGTTGAGTAACATGTGAGACAACATGGTCAAGAGATTCATCACCCACCAAAACAAGAGTGGTGTCGGGAAAATATTGCATCAACATGACCACTTCATCAACCAATGATTGAATATATTGTTGGGAAATTGAAGATGACTTAGAAATAGAAGATTCGTCAAAAAAGGACCACGCTTCTCATACCACAGCAATAGCAGGTCACAAATGAGTAAGGTGATCTCCTTTGCAAAGATTATAAGGGAACTTGGCCTTATGTCATGTACATCTAGGATTCTCAACCATATTAGTGCCCCTAAAATGACTTGCAGTGGTCGGTGGGTTGCCCCCAACATGACTAATATAGGTTGGTTGCATGTCTCCAATGTGACTAGAAAAGTTTGGTGACAAGACTCCAACATGACTCATAGAGTTATGTGACTCGATGCCAGTATGACTAGCAGTGAGTGGACTTTTTCTCCCAGCATGACTCGTAGAGGTTGGTTGCTTTTCTTCAACATGACTCACAGAGGTTGTTGATGAATCGTCAACATGACTAGCAGAGGTTGGTTTTGTGCTTCCAGCATGACTAACATAGGTTGGTTGTTGAACTTCAGTATGACTTGCAGGGACTAGAATCGTGCCCCCATCATGACTTACAAAGGTTGGGTGTTGGTCTTCAACATGACTTGCAGAGGTTGATGACCTATCTCCAACATGACTTGCATAGGTTGGTGATTTGTTGCCAGTATGATTCACAGTGATTGGACTTGTGCTTCTACTATGAATAGCAGAGGTTGGTCACTTGCCCCCAGCATGACTTGTAGAGGCTGGTGACAAGTCTCCAACAAGACTAGAATAGGTTGGTGACTTCTTATTCTTACTCTTCTTCTTCCTACTCATTTTATACTTCTGGTTACTATTAGCAAGACTTTCACCAAAACATGGAGGAGGAGGAGAAGTGAACTTTGCAAACGCAAAAGGTGAAGGATCAAAATTTGTATGATGCCCCTGACAAAAGGTGCTTACCTGAGAAGCATCAAGATAATTCAGGACATTTGGCGTGGTATACAACCAAACCAGTAGTCCTACATTCAACCCAGGAATGTTCAAAGTGGCCATAAAGGTAGCACCAACGTTTCCAAAGAAAGGAAAAGCACAAGAATCCCCTTGGGCATGGGTCCCTTGGTTGGTGTCCTCGAGAACTTTGGCCATATCGTTCTTATGCACAGGTTCTTCCCTAGAGGTATTGTTCATGTCCATAAAAGCCTCATGCACTGAATCTAGTGAACCAGTGGTTTAAAAACCCACACCTTCTATGAGGCGGCTCCACACTTTCAAGAGAAAGGTCAGGGGTCCTTTCTGACCAGCGGAGCGGTTGGTCAACCACCCTGAATCAATGATCCAAAAGCAGTGACACTAAAACAACCTATGGCCAACTACACAAATTAGAACTCCAATAAAAATCCCTAAGAGAAACATCGCAAGCAAACAACTTTTCCAAATCTTCATCCCATGTGGATAAGGTCGTGAGTCCAAAGAAATTAAAAAGTGGAAAGGGACCTTCTGGACAATGGCATGGGTTGATTAAGTCTCGTGGACCAATGAACGAAGGAATGAGAAGAATTTATCTCGACCTCCACTAACTAGCCTTATCTGGTTCAAGTACCCACACTTTGCAGGGCACCCTCCAGCAGTACTGAAAAGTGGGATACAAAATCTGCCACAAGTACCACAGCAAGCCCCCACAGTCACCTTTGAGATCCCTAGGAAAATCCACTAAGGTCACCAACTCGCAGTCATCTTCTGGGGGGTACAGTAAAAAGTTGGGATCGAATGTATGGGTAGGGTAACAAAGCCCGAAGCTTCAAAAGCATCGCCTCTCATGGAGGTAAAGGCACTAGAGAAACCCCCAATATACGATCTCTCCATTATGTTTAGTCAAGATTTGGAGGGGAAATATCCTCAACTCTTCTTCACATGACCTCGTGGTTATACCCTTTGTTATAGGAGGTTCTCATCTATACTTATATGATAGTTGGATTTGAGACTCTCCCTAGCTCAAACTCCTATGAGTGTTCAATGGCCTTGGAGAATTATATGTCCAATCCTAATGCAAGGCCCTAACCCTAAATTTGTTTGTGAACCCTAGAAACAAACTCTATTACATTTCAATCTTAGTGTTCATTTTAGTGGTTGTTTTAACTCAAGGGGTATGGAGGTGCAACTGATGTTGTTTGAGATTCTTACAAAGATGAACCTTATAATAACACTAGCAAAGAAAACTTTACACTAATTCTTCAAATGAAAAATAGTTTCAACAAGACAATGCATGAATGATCCTTCAAACCTTAAAATGCAATTTTTTTCTTTTATAATGTAAAGTGCATTTATTTTTCTTTTGAAATGCTTTCTAAATGAGAAGAAAATAGAAACCTATGCTAATATCCTTTTCTTTTTCATATAACAATGCAAAACAATGCAAAGAGAGAAACAGACCTAACTAGTAGAAAAACTAGGTTTTTTTTGTTTTCTTTCTATCAAAGCAAAACTAACAAAAGATGCTAAAAGAAACTACAGGATACATGATTCATGCCCCCCTCCCCCACCCCGGCCATGAGGGGGGAATTTTTTTTAAATGCAAATCATTTCACTTTAAAATCCATGCTAAAAATAAGACAAGAACACCAAGAAACCAGGAGAAAGGTACTTTTTGTGACTTAGAAGTTTTCAAAGACTTAACACAATGATACAAAGAAATCACAAACTCAAGAATCGAATCCCAGGATGACTTGGAAAATCCCATAAATATACCAGAAACTGAAGAAAGAAAAAAAAATAAAAAATTGCACCCAGGTTTGCAACTGTGTGAACTGAGACTTGCGAATGTCCACGGGTCATACGCAGTAAAAGCGCGGATATTCGTGACTGATATAACAAAAGAGCGTGGATAACTCTGTAAAATTGGAAAAATAAAAAATACTTTCAACATGGAGACTCTCAGAAACTTATAGAAAAGTTTCCAGATAATAAAAGTTTTGCAACAAATATTGGAAAACAGAAAAACTCACAGAAATCAAAAAGGACACACAAGACACCCTAATATATGACCCAAAATAGGATACTCCCCAGTATGGCTGCCAATTATGATTAAGGGATTTTTCCCCATGACTTTGGGTCAAGTCATAGCATATCAAGACCAAAATGAGAATATTGAAATCTACCCTCACAAGCAAGAATGCAAACAAGAAATAACTACTTTTTCACTAGGAGGGAGAAGGAGAAAGCTTGCACCTTAAACCCTCCGTTTGATGTCAATCCCCATGCCAGTTTCTTGAAGAGCTCATGGTATCTATCAGAACTAGCCTGCAATAAGAAACCAAGATAGTGCTGCAACAAGGTAGTTATAGGTTTGCGAAGCATATATAAAGTGTATAAATCAAACATATATGAACAATAAAAACATATAACATTGCAATGAACACAAGACAAGAGGGAAATAGATCTCTTATATTATTGACAATGTGTGAAAGTTGGTTACAACCTGTTTCAACTTCCAGAATTGCTTTGGATCCAACCGTCTGGGTTCCTCCACAAGTCCTTTGAGCATCAACTCAACAACTAGGCTCTTCCTCACATAACCCAATAAGGATAGGAGAACACCTTATGGCTATATAGGAGAGGAAGTAACATTGGAAAAGGAGTTTCCAGGTCAGGGGATACTACCTTGAGCATGAAAGGATTAAGGAAGCTTTCTAAATATCAACAGCATAACCTTGCACCATCAGAATTCCTCCACATCATTGCCCCCAAAGGTTTTTTTATACTCTCCCAAAGGGGTTGGGGAGGTTGAAATACATTTTCTATGGGATCTAGGACATTGGGAAACGATCCCAACCAAAAAACCTACCTGAAATTGAGGAATTATTTTATTTTTCATAATTTTTTAGGGCATTTGCGGGCTGCAAGCTTGCAAGGTGCGGATTTATGCATGTTGCATAAAGGAAACCTGTGAATATCAACAAATGTCAAGTTTTTTAGATGACTTGATGAGGAAATCTTAGGATTTTACTTAGCAAGCTAGGAAAAGGGTAAGGCCAACTCACAAATGCATAGGTGTTTCAATTTTTTCTATAACAACTTGGAGTGGTTTTGTGAATATGAAAAGTACAATGGAGGTGATCTTTTCTTGGAAGGGTTAAGTTGTTGCTTAAATATGCAAGGATTAGAACTCTTCCTAGGGTTTTGCACATTCCAAAGCTATCTAGAAACCTAGTATTTGTAAGTAATATGGTTGATGTAGTTGTGTAAACTATGTTTGAAAAGGAAACATGTGATATGGTTCAAGGAGAGAAGAAAATGATATAACATCAAAGACTATGACATATTGGAGAGAAGGGATTTTGAGCATTAGAGGGTAAAGGTATGGTTGAAGGTATCTCTAATTACTTATTAGATTTTTATTTATGTGAACATTGTGTAAATGGTAAATAAAATCCCATATGGTGCTACAAGAGAAAAAGGAATCTTAGAGTTTATACATAGTGATGTGTTGGACTTATGTGTTGGCAAATTCAGTGGATAGAATGCAGTGATGGTTGTTGTCATTAATGGCAACAGTAGAGACAGTAGGATAAGAAGGATAAAACCCCGTGGGGATTTGGAAGTAAAAGCTCAGGAGGAACAGCCTTGAAGAAAACGCGCACAGCAAGAGCTTACAGAGGAAAGAGGAAGAAGAGTCAGTGACCGTTGGATCCCATCCAAATTTCCCAAAAGAACCAGGACCGTCAGATCTGTAGAAGCTGCGAGAGAGATAAATTCATCGGAGAATCGGGGATCGCGATTTCAAAGTGCAAAGAACACTTGACAACGAAAACCCCAAAATCGCGATATGATCGCGACCGTCAGATCAAGAATGAGATCTGGACCGTTGATTTCTTTCATCGGAGAATCAGGGATCGCGGGTTCAAAGTGCAAAGAACACTTAACATTGAAAACCCCGAAATCACGATATGTGATTTCGCGATTTAATCGCAGCCGTTAAAACCAAGCAGGGATCTGGACCGTTTATTCGTGTGGACACGTGGCAGCCTGGAGGCTTCATCGGAGAATCGGCGATAAAGAGTTTGAAATATCCAAATCACTTAACATTGAAAACCCCGAAATCGCAATATGCGATTTCGCGA
>JASDQU010108064.1:14560-30464 GCA_032191745.1 Picea mariana
GTAGGAGTTGCCTTGCCTTGACAACCCAATAAAGCTAGATCCTCTGTTGGCAAGTGTCCTTGACCTATGTGTCCACTATATGATTAGTGGGTGCATATTCCATGCAGTCAGGGTTGAAATTTTTTGGTGTCAATTGTTCTACGATATCGGAGGTGTCCAATAATGGTGGAAAATATGGCCGAAGGAGGTCCACATTGAACATTGGGTGAAATCCAAGGAAGGGTGGTGTGTTGAGCTCAAAAATCATTGCTACCCACATCCTTGGTGATAGTGTAAGGCCCATAGCGAAGTGGGAGAAGCTTCTGATGGGGCCATGTAAAACACTCTCTTTCAAATTTAACCATACCTTGTCTCCCACCTAAAACTAGTGCGGTACCCATTTTTTATCATGGTGTTGCTTGTACTTAGCATTAGCTTTCTGCAAAATCTCATGGACCTGTTGGCAGATGTGTTGAATCCACTCAATGAATTTGGTGGGTTTGTCAACCTGAGACTGAACATGGGAAGATTATGCATGTGTGGTTGCAAGAGGTAGTGCAACATCAATGGGACTCAAGGGTTGGAATCCCAACCCCACCTGAAATGGGCTATGGTTGGTGGAGCTATGGAGAGCCCTGTTGTAGTTTTTTGAATGTAGGGAAGACTCTCATACCATGTACGTGGATGCTTATATTTGTACATGCACAGGATGTGCACAATCATTTGATTAACGACCTCTATCTGGACATGGTTTGGGGGTGGAAGCAGTGGATTTAGTGAGCTCTATGTCCAACAGTGACCAAAGACTTGACCAAAATGTGTTGAGGAACTTGTTGTCCCGGTCTAAGGTGATGGTCTGTGGTATCCCAAAATGGACCCACACCCATTCGAAGAAGGCCTTGGTAGCATATGTCGATGTGATGCTCTTCCTGCAGGTTGTGATAATGGAAATCTTCAAAAACCAATCAACTACCACAAATACACAAGCATTTTCGTCTTTGGTGGACAGAAGGCTAGTCATGTACTCTATCGATATGGATTCCCAAGGCCTCTAGAGAGTAGGAAGAGGGGTGTATAATCCTTTCTTCTTGATGGTTGGCTTGGCAATGGAACAGGCAGTGCAAGATCTGATATACTTGCTGACATCTTGTCCAAGTTTTGGCCAATAAAAATTTTTTTGTAGAACGGCCACATTTTTCTCCATGCCAAAATGCCCTGCCATCCTATTGTAGTGAGCCTCCCAAATATGCTTTGCACGCTCACTTGTAGGAACACAGAGGTGGCCTAGATGGCATAACAGTCCATCTTGGATGTGAAAATTGGTGACATTCAATCCTGTAGCCAAGAGATGATAGCTGGTGGTGAATTCAGGGTCACGCTGATAAAGTTGGGTCCACTCAGATGCCTCATTCCCACATGAATGGAGCATTGTGCTGAGTGCAGCAACAGGAGGGTGACTGAGGAAATCAACGACACAATTTGTGCTCCTTATTTTATACTTGATGTTGAGACGAAATTGTTTTAGGTATGTGGACCACTTTTGATGTAGGTCATTATGCAACTTCCCCTATGTCTCTATGAACTACAGAGGCTTGTGATCAATGTGGATGATTGTCTCCTTTCCCAGAATGTAATGTTTCCATTGACAGCAGGCTTGCACAATGGAATACATTTCTTTGTCATAGGTGGGGTGTTTTCGGATAGTATCTGAGAGTGTGTCACTATGGTATGCTACTATATGACCATGTTGAGTGAGAACTGCACCTATAGCATAGTCGAAGGCATCAGTCTCAATATCGAACGGTTGTTACAGATCGGGTAAGGAGAGTACTGGAGCTGAGCACAAGCGATGCTTCCGATCATCAAATGCTTGTTTTGTGCCTACCCCCATGCAAACTTTTCCTTACCATCACCCTTGGTTACTTGGCTGAGGGCCCATCCAATATGGGATAATCCCAACATGAACCTTCGGTAGAAGTTGGCAAGTCCCAAGAAGCTTCAAATCTCGGTTAGTGTGGTCGGGGCTGGCCAGTCACGAATGACTTGGATCTTAGCTGGATCCACATGTACCCTGTGCTCATCAACAATGTAGCCCAAGTATTGGATTGTGTTCAACGCAAAGGAGAATTTTTCCAAGTTTTCATATAGCTTGTGCTACTGCAGAGTGCCCAAAACCTATTTAATATGTTGCATGTGCTCCTCCCAAGTTTTTTTGAAGATGAGGATGTCATCCAGATATACCACCACAAAAGAGTTGGTGAAGGGTCTCAATACATCTTCCATTAATCTCATGAAAGTTTTTGGTGCATTTGTTAAGCCAAAGGGCATGACCATTCATTCGAACAAACCTTATTTAGATTTGAAAGTTGTCTTCCATACATCAATTGGTTCGATGGGAACCTGGTGGTAGCCATACTTTAGGTCAATCTTGCTGAAGAACTTTCCTCCCTTGAGTTGGTCAAGAAGGTCATCAATTCATGGAATTGGGTACCAGTTCATGACTGTGATTTTGTTTAATGCTCTATAATCAATGTAGAGCCACCAGGTCCCATCTTTGTTCTGCACCAGCACAATAAAGCTTCTGCAAGGGGAGGAGTTGGGTCAGATGTGTTATCACCATAAACATTTCTATGTGGAATCCAGTTTCCAAGACTTAGTAAGGTGTTAAAATGATGTAGAGGCGTGACAAACTAGAGGACGGGGCCAAGTCTAGAAGGAGGAGGCTAAATCTAGCGATAGTGTGGAGTTTATGGGATCTGATAGGTCGTATATCGCAGGCGCTATAGATAAACAGTCGGGGATCTTTTCAGGGAGAGGAGTTGCGCGAAAGATAATTCCTGAAAGCGGGATGAAACGTAAACCACAATTTGAGGTCAGGACCACATGGTGCCATTGGATGAATTTCAGTGTGAGAAGAGGGTTGCCCCAAACCACTTCCTCGTGCCCCAAAAATTGGGAAAGTATATAAAAGGGGTGTTTGTTGTTATTTTATTATTTTCAAATACTAGAACGTTGAAAGTTGGCGGGACCACTCCAATCAAACTGAAGCTCAAAAGTACGCCAAGCTCACACCTCTTCCGCTCGTTTATAGGTATTTTTCATCAGCTCCATAGACCCTATCATAATGTTAGTAGCAGAGAAAGACCCCGTTTGAAACGAAGAATCCCTAATTGACAGAGATTCAGATATGTTCGACATTAAAATCACCATTTTTCCCATCTTTGTGTCCAGATCTAATCTGTCTGATAATGTAGGGAAGCAAATACCTTTCCTTGAAGCAACCCAGGAAACTATAGTCCCTTACATTGTCAAGGTCGCATTCCCTTTCCCTAAATTCATAGGTTGGTCCACAGAGTAGTATTCACAAGAAGACAAAGTTGTCGTAAATAAACAGGGGTCCGAGGTCCTATGTAGGGTAGAGAGTCTATAAATTTGAGGCACCCTCGACATACCAGAGTCCTTATCCATAGTGTCTGAACCATTCAAGGAAGAAAATTTGATTATGGTTTACAGGGAGTGTCCATCAGAAGTCAAAGACCTATTCTTACAGACAATTGTCAAACCAGAGCATATTTCCTAAAGTTTGTCTTTGCCAATGAGTGTTAGTGTCATGGTTATTGAAGTCCAATGGGTTTGTTCCCTGTTGAGTCAAATTTTAGGTCTAGATAGTGACAACCACGTGGTCGAGGTCATGTTGGATTTTTTGTTAGCATTTTTTCAGTCGGAGTCTAGTTTGTCATTCTGTGTCAACTTCGATCAATTCATAGTTGATAATATCCACAAACAGCTAGTGAATTTTCAGTCACTAAGACATTTCAGATAGTACACATACTTGTTGAAGATTTTCCTGGAAACAAACAATAGAGAGCTCCCTAAAGTAGCATTCATATCAACTGAATGTAAAAGGATCACATTGCTCATTTTCATCAACAAAATCATGTCCAGGGTTTACAGCTTGATTTTCAACACCAGTCTACAAAAAGTCTTGGATGACATGAGGAGCTATTTACAGCCAAATCAAAAAAACAAAGTGGGGGACTGGGTATTGTTCATGCAGTAAACAGTGATCTGGTTTTGTGGTTGTCATGAATCCCCCTATCTTCTACCTATTTTTCTGAAACCCAGAGTCTTTTCCCTTGAATTCATCAAGCAAAGAATCATATCAAAGACAGAGCATTTCCTAAAATTACACAAGGCCTCCAACCTCAAATTTCCTTTCATCATTAGACCCTTCATTGTCAAGACTAGATCATGCTTATCTCAAGACTAAGCAAAGCTCAAGCAGTTTGGAATTGCATAGCTACATAGAATAAGATATGATCCACATCAGATCATATCCAAGAGAATACTAATGAACAAACAGGCCCCTTATGAGCATGAAAATGTTGAGGGTTTTGACAAATTGGCAAATCTAGAAGTTTGTGTTGATATGGAAGCAATTTTGCAACCATCTCAATCACAACAAGTGGAGGCAACCCTGCAATAAGCTCAAACAAAGCAGACTCCTCAAAATTTTATATTTAGAGTCCCTAAAGTAAGTGTTTACAGCAAGAGAAGTAGTTCGGAGGCCATGGGTACCAGTGATCAGCAGATTTCCCCTAAGAATATAAATATCACACAATCCCAATAGATAGTGGATCTAGAGGAGGAAGATCCTAAAGAACAAACGAAAATTGATATGGTGGAGAGTGGCACCAACATTGTAGAGGTTGGTAAATGAAGCAAGCTCCAAAGTGAAGGAAGCTCAAGAAATTTCAGCAGCAAAAAGCACATCTTTGATAAGGCAAATGGACAAGCCTATCAATCTAAAGAAGATTTGGCAAAACAATACACTGAGAAAGGAAACTTGGATATGGGTGAAATGAGGGATTTAATCCATGAAGTAGAAAATATTTATCAACACAATTCTTCTCTATTCACAGTAAGAAATATAGAGAAGAGGACATTTAATATATCAGTTGCAGAGGAAGACAAAGTATCTGAGATCAAGCTAAAATATGAAAACATCAGTGCTCCAGACAAAGTCAAATTCCACAGAAATACCATTGATATGTTGTATTCCAATTAATTGGGTCTAAGTCTGAAGAATTCGAAGTTGTCAACTTATGCCATAAAGTTGGAAGGGTAGTTAAGGCAAGAAAAGGCATCCAGTAGAGCTTGGAAAACTCAAGTCAAGAGGCTAGAATCTGAAGGTCCTTAGAGAGTGAAATCCTCATTGGATGAAAAAGGACAAGTTGATTGAAATCTTGAAGAAGAAACTAAAAATGTCTACCACGGAGCATCCACAAACAGCAGAATTGGTTGCTCTAGAACAGGAAAAGGAAGCATTTTGACAAGAGGCATTGAACTACAAGGCTAAGGTATTACATCTAGAACAAGAAAAGGTGAATTGGTCACAAGGACAGACATAATTACCAAACATGGTTGTAGTTGTACCTTCTACTGTAGAAGTTGGGCCAAGCACTGAAGGACTTGTTCAGGCTATGTAACAAGTTAGTTGGAAGGTAAGAGAAATCAAAGGGTTAAAGGGAGACATAGAGAAATTGAAGAAAGAAATGAAAACAAAAGATGAAAGGATGGCTCAACTTCAAAAGGAGAATCAAGCTTTGCAGAAGAGGATAGACAAGATGAAAATAAGATTGAAAGGCAAAGAATTGTGTTGATGGGTCCTAAATCCCTTGATTCAACAATAGGAACCAAACCTGAAACTAAGGCCCAATTTGACTCTACAGTGATTAGTAGTGGAATGGTTCTCCAGATCTTGCGATCTGGCCAATTTATCAATGGGCTTTATGTTTTCTTATGAAGGCTCTTCCTTCAGTTTGGACTATATATTTTTGTATTTTTTCTTGGGTGGGACCGATATGAGATGTAAGCTGGTATAAACCAACTTGGAAGCAAAACAGGAATAAGTTCTAACTACTTGGGAAGGGGTTGAACTTGGGATAACCCGCTGCTCAAGCATGTCGACGACAATTTTATACCACAGGCCTAGTACTAATACATTATCCATGTGAGCATCCAATTATTGTTTGAGATAATAATTACCAGAAAGAAAATACATATGCAATAAGGCAATGGCAAGCAAAATAATTCACCTACTTAATCATCCATCACATAATAACACCACGATTCATCTTCATCGTTAAAGTAAAGAACAACAAAATATTGCACCAGATAACTTGACAATAGATTAAATAGCTCTTACTCATTACAGCATCATTCATGAAACAACATAGGATATATTTATTCTCCACGTCCAATCACATGCATTTGATGAAAATAATTTTGTCTCTGGTCCAGAAGGACTTCTCTATTAACGGTAGCTCGGAAATAATTCTTGAAAAAACCAAAACAAAAGAGTTTCTTGCAACAACCATCGACCTTTAAATAATTGGTCGATGTTCTTATTTATAACATAAAATTCAACTGAAATGAAAGGCTAAGTGTAGTTTAAACAAAATTAAATTTGCCATGTGGCGTCCTCTTCTAACAGTTTCTTTAATAGTCAACTCAAGATATCACTTGAAAGGGTGACTTTTCTCATACTCCGACCAACTGATAAACAGATCCTTGCAAGTTTGGGCCCATGGGAATATGTGTTTCTCCATCGGAGTTGCATAAATTCCTCTAACCTCCACTGCATGCACTCGGTACTTCACTAGACTGGTGTTTAACTGTTGTAGCACAGTGCAAGCTCTAATCAGATGTTCCATAAATCTTTGCACTTGTCCTAGCGTTCTGTTGGTCACCTTCGCTAGCTCTTCGACCCATAATAAATATTGCTTGGTATGCGATTCGACTATGTCTCACAAGTCGATGAAGTTGCCACAATTGCCAAAATGAGGGAGTCTGATATCCTTCATCGCCTGTTGATCTTCGGATTCAGTTTCTCTCAGATTTCTCGGCGAAGTTACGAAGTCGATTTTTCTCGATAGTCGGAGGGATCTTTCCTGCAAATCATAATTAAAATCGTTTAGAAATTTCTTACTGAACAATACTCGACAATATATATGAAAAGCGTAAACGGGAAGAAAATAGACCGATGCATACCTATAAAGCTTGCTAAGTATGGTTGTTTGATACTTACGTGATCTCTATAACCTTTCGGATTACCTACACCGTCTCTGTTAGCACCGCCATTTTTCTTCAGTTAGGGTGGGTTACATCCACATGCCATAGCATGATAAATCAGGTACGAAAAACATGAGAGTCAAAGTCACGCCAGTGGCCGGTTGGCCCTTTGGGTCGAGAAAGGATGTCAAAACCAAACATGTGCCACAAGTACGAGTAAATTCCAAAAAGATCGGATACTGTCATAAGAGAACTCATTAAATGCTTCAAGTCAAGGCAGGTTGCTCAAACAGAAGTCACATCAACAAGTGAATCAACCATCATCAGCTCGTTATGGAGGCTAGGGGAATTGAAAGGAATCGAGATGATCATACCACACATCCTCCGGAATTCTTATTGACTGCATCTCACACACCTCAGATCATGTCGTCGCAAGGATGTGACACAGTAATTCTTTTAAAACATCTCGTCGCAAGGCATTCGGTGCCCCCTGGCACGTTTCGGCTCGTTGCCCCACTCCATTATAAATTCTAGATGTTTTGTAAGCGTTCTACCCACCAGTCGAGCTTGTGTGCCATTGGTAACTCATCTCGTGAGCTCACTTCGATCAAATTCTTTGCTTTGGGCCTTTTTCAATACATCCACGCATAAGGTGGATACATTGTCGCACCATGGGATCTCCTCAAAACACAAGATGAGGCCTACGAGGCAGCCAAAGTGTCAAGCCTGAGTCACAAAATGCCTGGGACTCGTTCTTATTCACAGCTGGTGTTTCCGAGGCTTCAAAGGGATATTCCTACCTTCGCGCGGAAAAGATGGTATCTCCCCGTGTTGACGCCAAAGTGGAGGAAGTTACGTTGGAAGGATGCAAGTTGGAAGTCATGCTTCCTCAGCAGAAGATACCATGGAGGAGAGGAAGGCCTAAGAAGAATAAAGAAGTGGGAGGGGAAAACAAAATCTCTATTGAGTCGCGCGCACAATCATTTGTTGAGGAATTCCTAATGTGTGTTATCCGACTAGAGCCGGTCGAAACCATAAGTCAAGGAAGCGGAAGCCGAATGAGAAAGATAGAAGCCTCGGGTTCTAGCATTCAAGCACCTAGTCATCAGCTAGATAAGGCACAACTCACCATAGATGAACTCTACCAGGAAAATAGAGAACTACGACGGCAGTTGGTGGAAAAGACCCTTGAGGTGTCAGCACCTCAAGGTCATGAAGGGAACACAACCTGGCTCAAGAGGCAACTTCGGGGGGTGCAATATACAATCGTGCAGTTGTGTGAGGCACAAAGAGTGTTGGAATAAGAAATGATGAAAACCCCTCAGGGAGCGTGAAGTAGCCGGGAAGAAAGTCTGCGCGCAGAAGAGGCATGATTGGTGAACTCTTTTTACATTCTCAGACGCGACGCATAAATTTGATAATTTTCCCTTTTGTAAGGAGATTTTCATTTTCTTAATGTAGCTGGGTTGGTTGGCCAAAAGGTATAGACAATGTCTACTGTATGTAGCCTGAGCTTGACGCCAATCTAATATATATAAAGTCTCGAAATTTTGATGAACGAGCTCTGGTTATAGTGATTGAATGCATCATTTTCTTATTTGTATATGAACTCCCTGTGTGTTTGGTCCACATATTTTCATGTCTTATTTGGAACGTACTTTTACGTTATTCGAACAAACCGTATTTCTTCTAAGGCAGCCTAGAATTCATGCTCAGTGGTACCATCGCGACACAACTGGTTTGGGACATATGACATCGAAGACCGATGACCTATCTTGCGGGTAATAGTCGGGTTCGAGACTTTGTTAAAAATGCGTTATCTGAGCTAAACATGGGACTGTTGATGCCAAAAAGGCACCGGGGAATCATCGCTCGAGGTGAACTTATTATGTCGTCTACGGATTTACTTTCTCAAAAATTCGTCGATGCTGAAATTCTTCGAGAATCGACCATCAACGATTCCTTTCTTTATTTGCTAACATTTACTCCCTTTGCTTTTCATCGATGTCGAATGAAATCGATTGTCGGTGGATTCCTTGTGTAATTCTCATCACGAAAGAAAACTCTATTCTGCCGACGTCGACGAAGATCAGCGATCGGTGACCTTGGTTTTCTCGAGTGATTTTATTTCATCTTCAATTCTTCCGGGTGCCGAATTTTGGACTCGTCGGGTGAAATGGTTTAGTGGTTGATTCTTTAATTAAATGTTAGTCCTTTTAAGTTATGATGGTTTTCACATGTGCAAGCAGGATTTTAAAGCCTTAATGAGAATCAAAAAATGATAAGCAAAGGCAACATTTTTCATACTGAAGTCAAATTAGACAATGCCAAAAGATTAAGTGGTACCCAAAATTAAAATTTGACATAGAGTTTTTAGGGTGTGTTGAGTGCTCAACAAATGGAAATTCACTGGGCGAAAGCAGAATATCTATTCCTCCTTCAAGGCTCGGCTGATACAAAAGCTGGTGGAGAAATTAACTGGTTTTGAATCAGATCCTCTTTTACCCTTACATTTGAAATCCTTCGGTTGATGCTTCCGGGCCTGCCCATGGGGTTTTTAACCTTTATTCATCCCTCGTTTCCTGTAACCCTGACTCATGCCCTTTTTGACAAAATATATTAAAGTATTCACTGGCATTAAGCCTTTAGTTACCTTTACTCAATTGCTACGGTGTTGCTCCACTGCCAGTGAGCGTCCATAGCCCCGGGGGAGTCACCCCGACATCACAGACCTTGTTCCACTGCCAGCGAGCGTTCATAGCCCCGGCGGAGATATCTGCATACCCTCCCCTATTGTTCACTCTTTTGATAATATCAATTTCATTCTGGCATGATGCCCTGAGCGAGTGGGAGAGGATGATGTTTGTTTATTTCGCAAAGTGATATGGTTAAGGTGGATCATTTGCTAGCTTTGTGTTCAGGGTTCATGTAGTCCTTTCCAGCTTTCTTTATTTCCCTTAAGATCTTACCAAACCACTAAGAAGACACTTATGACATTTCTTCAAAGTTGTTCATTTGCACAGGTTAGATAGAGGACTCCTCAAAGAAACCGCAAGCTCCTCAATGCTTCTTGTGCTTTATATGAGCAATTAGTTAGGAACAGAGTTCGCTATGTCGCATGATTTAAAGTCGACCATTGTCTCGCTACACACAACCTTCAAAAGCGCAAAATTTCAAAAGAAAAATGCATTTCGCAATCATGAAAACATTCATACAAAACCTTTTCATTTATTATTATTTTGTATTTTTTTTTATTTTGTATTTTTTTAATGGAAATATCGTTTGAGGGCTTGGCCATTTACTGGGAGGGCATCAGGTTCCCCCCTCAGATTCTGTAACTAATAAGTTCCTACCGCAATCTCCTCAGCCACCTGGAAAGGTCCAAGCCACAGATTCTGAAACTTAGAATGTTTCCCTTTTGGCTCATTTGCTCTGTCCCATTTCAGGACTAAGTCTCCTACTTCAAAATTCTTCTCTTTATCCTTATGCTTATCAAACCATCTTTCCACTATCTGTTGGTGAGCCAGGAATTTTGATTTATCCTTTTCTCTCTCTTCTTATAGCATGAGTAGAGTGTCAATTCTTTGTTGTATGACCGACGAAGGTCCACCGCTGGAATGTTGGGCTAGTTGAAGATATGGAAGACAAAGCCCATTTGGGAGAATGGCTTCCTGCCCATAAACCAGAAGGTACAGGGAATTTTCTATAGCTTCCTTGGGCATGACCCTATCGGCCCATAGAGCGTTATGGAGTAGATTATGCCAATTCCTTTGTTTATCTGCAACCGTATTTTTTAATATTCTCACTAGGTTCTTATTGGTTGATTCTGCCACCCCATTTCCCTATGGATAATAATTTGCAGAGTACCTAATTATGATGCCTTTGTCTAGAGCAAACTCTGTCAATAGAGTGGAAGAAAAATAAGATGCATTATCAAAAAATAGAACAGAAGGGACACCAAACCTTGTGATCAGTTGTTGTCCTATGAATTGAATTACCACTTTCTTGTTTACATGAGTCAGAAGGATGGCCTCTGCCCATTTAGTGAAATAGTCAGTGGCAATAAGTATATACTTGTGTTGTTTTGAAGAGCTTGGTGTAATCTCCCCTATGATATCTTACCCCCATTGCTCAAAGGGCCTAGAAATGGTCATTGGTTGGAGTGGTATTGTTGCTCTCTTCTCCCTCCCCGAGCTTATTTGACAAGTTTTACAGTACCTAGAGTGGGTGTGGGCCAATAATAGCCAGATCTCGGTATCTTATGAGCGGTGGTGTTTCCTACGAAATGTCTACTAGCAGGGCCATCATGGAGCTCCTTAGGAAATTTTTCTACGTCTTCACATTCAAGACATCTTAAGAGTACCCCATCATAATTAATCCAAAAGAGTACCGAATTTATGAGGCGATATTGTACAAAATTTAACCTGAGAGCTCTCCTTTCCTTAGGGTTGAGATTTTCTAGACAAGTCCCATGTTGTAGGAGATAAGTTAAATTCTCATACCAAGCTATGGCCCTAGGGAAATGTATGAAGCTTCACGACACCATAATGTTATTTCATTCTCCCATCTGGAATCTTCATTTACTTGGTCTTGGGCTTCAGCTGCGAGTTTGCACAACCCTTTCCCTTTAACTAGTTTGGAAGGTTTTATATCTAGATCAAATTATTGGATCACTGCCATCAATTTCCCTCTTATTTCCCCCATCTCTTGCTGAGTAAACAAGGATCGGACTGCAGGGCGAGGCACAATCACTTTGGTGTGGTTCTTGAGGATGTAAGACCTGAAGTGCTTTACTTCCTTATATATCGCATAGTCCTATTTATCAACAATAGGATAATTAATTTCGGATCCCTGGAGATTAGTGCTCATGAACGACATTGCAGCTTCATTGTTGTCATCATCCTTCTGAATCAATACTACAGCTAACGACTGGTCGGAGGCGAAAATATAGAGGAAGAAATCCCTATTGAAATTGGGACTTCGTAATACGGGGGCCTGGGATATAGCAGTTTTAATATTGTTGAAAGCATCCTTTCATTCATCATCCCACTTAAATTTGAAATCTTTGTGAATCATCTTTTGTAAGGGTTTGATAGTTTCCGCGAAATCGGTAGTGAATTTCCTCACGAAATTGATTTGCCCGAAAAAAGACTGCATAGCTTTCTTGTTGTGAGGCAACGGGAGTTGAGCTATCGCCTTAATCCTTTATGCATATATGTGAATTTCTTCTTGAGATATAATATGGCCTAGCATCTTACCTTCCTCGATGTCGAAAATAGTTTTCTTGGGATTTAAGGATATACTGTATCTCCTACACCTTTCGAAAATCTGAGTTAAACGTTGGATGTGCTCTTCTATGTTCTCTGAATACACAGTTACGTCGTCTAGATACACTACCACACACTTGTTGATTAGTCCTCGAAATGCTACGTTCATTTCCCTTTGGAAGGTTGCCCCTATGTTGATTAACCCAAAAGGCATGCGTTTATAAGCGAGGGTTCCCCACTTGTTTCGAAAGGTAGTTTTCAAACGATCTTCCTCTGAAACCAGGACTTGGTTGTAACCTGAGAAACCATCCAATAGAGAGAAGATCTTCGAGCCAGACATGGCCTGCAGAAGTTTCTCCATTAGCGGGACTGGGTAATTTTCCTTTTCTGAAGCTCTGTTGAGGTTCCTAAAATCTACGCATAAGCGAATTTCTCCAGACTTTTTTCTCACATGAACCAAATTTGCTACCCATGCGGAATGCCTAACCTGGAATATGATCTTGGAATCTAAAAGTTTCTTTAATTCCTGATACATAAGAGGTTCTAGGGATGGTTGATACTTTCGTAGCTTCTATTGGAATGGTTTCACCTTAGGTTTTAACGGTTTAGTGTGTTGAATGATACGGGTGTCATAAGTTTTCAGATCTCGGTAGGACCATGCGAAGACATCTTGATATTGTCTGAACAGTTTGAGATAAGTCTTTCTTTCCTCTTTAGATGTAGTCTTGTCGAGATACACATTCTTTGGGTTTTGGGTTCCGATATTTATAGTTTCATGCAGGGGACAGGAGCTATCGGTCTTTGCATTTTTAGGCCCCCTAAACCATTCTTTCAAGTCAAACAAATTTTTCAAATTAGCTATCCATTTCGGGATGGTGTGAGATTTCAATATGTCAATAGGTTGACCTATCCAAGGATCGGTTTTTGTCGATTTCTCCTGGAATACTTCATCATCGATAGCCAAATATTTGAAATTGTCTTGGTTAGTCACGAAGTTTATGATCTGTTCATCTCCTTCAAAGACTTTCCAATTAGAAATTTTGTTAGGCACCGATGGTTTGTAGAGTAGTTCCACAGTGAATCGGGAGGCTTCATAATCTTCTAGAGGTGACAGCCTTGAAGTAGTTGTGGTCAGAGAATCAAAAAGAATATTCTTTGCTCTGGGGATCATGGTGTTATTGAAAGCTTAAAAATGCTCTATTAACTTATGTACTTCTTGTTGATAATTCTTTAGGTGCGGGGAATTACAATGTATATTATTCGTTACTTGTCAAACGATAATCTATGAGTCTCCAAAAACTTTCAATTCTTTGATGTTTAAGTCTATGGCTTTCTTTAACCCTTGTACTAGAGCTTCATACTCAGTGGTGTTATTGGTGCATTCGAATTCTAGTGTACAGGACAGGAAATGACATTTACCTTTTGGATCAATGAGGATGCACCTTGCGCATGATCCTTCCTACGATTTAGATCCATCAAAGTATATGGTCCAAATTTGTGAATCAAAATTGCCCTTTTCTTCTTTCTTATTACTTTCTTGCTTCCCTATCTTTTGTTTTGCAATCTCTAGCACAGGGTCTTGACAGAAGAGGGTGTCTTCTGTCAGTATCGGCGACTTCTCTTGAAAAACCATTTCATAGTTTTGAGTGAGAGGGACATCGGATAAGAGAGAAGAAAATTTCCCGAAGTGGGAATCGCAGGAATAATTGCCTAGCCCGGGGAAATCTATGGATGAGGGTTCGTTCAGGGTTTCTAGATTAGTTATTGTATGTTTCAGGTATCTCTCCCTATCGATTTTGATCATATTCTTGTATCCCTTTAGTGGTAGCCAAAGGTGTGCCCAGACTGTACTAAAGTACCCGTTTAACTTCTCAAGCTAATCTCGACTTAGTAATAACCCATAGGCCTCTGAGATGTCTACTACAATGATGTCAATCACTTGCACAAACTTAGGATGTGTCACTATCCTGATCATTACATATCTGAGTTCTCCCATTACTTTGACCTGGGTTATGTCTAGTTGTATCACATGTTTATTGCTCTTGAGAGGAACGACATTTAATTTTTTTCAAATAGACAAGGGCATAATGTTGGAATATGCTCCCGAATCTGCCAAACAATTGTGGAGGTTCCTGTTGAAGACTTCAAATGTTAAGACAAACCGTGGGACAAAAGGTTTTCCCTTCTTATCTTCTGAGAAGGTATTCACAGTTGGTTTATTTACTAGATCTGTGGAAGTTAGATTTCTTTGTTTCTCATTGCTTGTCATAGGGTTTTCGACTGATTTTAACGCTTGTAGCAGGAAATATTTTTTTTGAGGGATTCTACATATGTCCATAACCGATATATTAGCCTTCAACTTCTTCAGATATTCAACTACGTTGTACTCCAGTTTGGGTGATTCTCACATATGGATGCTAATAGGGTTCTTACGAGGAGCAAAAGGTGCTTTCGGGTGAACAGTTGAGACAGGAGGACCTTTGCTTCTAGTTTGCACAACCGACCTTTGAGACAGGAGGACCTTTGCTTCTAGTTTGCACAACCGAGAACTTTGCGGGTGGTTCTTGAACCTGAAATAGGTCGTCGGAAGGCATAATTAGGTCAGGATCCCATATCAGCATGGTTATATCTTCTAGTGGTTCAATCTCTTCCTAGTCAGCAACATTCATAACCGAACTGCTTGTTTGTTCGGTTAGGGAAACCTCGTCTAAAAACCGGTTGGACATCAAATTCATGGCATGCACCCATTGAGGGCAGTCTCTTTCAGAGTGGTTTTCCTGGTGATAAGTATAGAAGGAATCAGATGCAACATTCCCTAGATCGATATTCAAGTTAGCTGGGGGAGGTTCAATGGCTTTGAACGGTGGGTTCCTTTTAAAGAAAGGATTATAGGGCCTTTGGCCTTGGTTTCCTTCCCCTGTGTTTCTCTTCATGTCTATGATCTCGTTCGATAATTTCTTAACCATGCGTTGTACATCTTCTATGTCTCCATTACCCTTGTCAAGAGTTTTTTCTACTTGTTTCCCTGGTGGTCTAGTTAGAAGGAGTCCTCTCTTGGGAGGAGGTTGAACTTATTTCTTAACTAAAGAGACCGGACCTTCTTTACACCCTTTTATCTGGAATTCGATCATTTTAGCTTCTTCAAACTTCTCAACTAAGGTTCGTTTGGCAGCCCTCTTCACAAACATGGAAATAGAAGCTGGGAGCGCATTATCGTATACTTCGATTTGCAACTCCTGAGTTGGTTTGGCTTCGGACTGGAATTTGTTTAAAATGGTCGTGAATCTTTGATTGAAATCTTTAACATTCTCTTTCGAACTCATGGTGGCAGCGAACAACTCATCCATCAGAGCTCTTGTAGTAGTCTCTTCTGCAAATTTATCTAGAAATTATTTTTGAAACTTTGTCCAACTAGTTATGGATCCTACATGTAAGTTAAAATACCATGTGGAGGCTGAGTCCTCAAAAGTGTAGGGGAACAGTCTGCAAACTACATCTTCATACTGGACATTCATAAGCCTGATCGCTAGTATAAAATTCTTGATATGATCTCCAGGCAATCCTGAGGTTTCAGGATCGAAATT
>JASDQU010108064.1:42995-57862 GCA_032191745.1 Picea mariana
TTGAGTCTTTAACACATAGATCCACAGTGTATTTTTGGTGGCTATGTTCAGATTTGAGTCATATTAGCATGGATCCACAGTGTATGTTTGGTGGCCATGACCTGTCTTACTTGACATGGATCTTCGCATGTCGGCATTTATGCTTTGAGTCATTTGTATTCTGAGTATGGGAATGCCTACCTCGGTGATGATATATTATTGTACAGTATTTCCTTGTTTGTTGGCAGGTTTCCAACCGACTGTTTCTTGTTCCCTACACACACTTGACAAAGTATTTCAGCTATCAATTTATTCTAACTTCATACTTTGGGGGGCTCTCTGTTACACATTATTTTCGTCATCCCTATGACTGTTAATAATGTAAACCTATATGTTGCCTTCAGAGGGGTCAGTGGCCTGAGTTCCTGAAGAGAGAAGGGAGAAGAACTTTTCATGAGAAAAGAAGTTGCATTTTCCCTTGTAAAAACCTTGTAAACAAGGACACTCGCAGGTTGCTATATGGGCAGGGTGTGAGAATGCCTAATTCTCACAGGTTGCACCATAGCTAGGGTGTGAGATGTTCGCAGGTTGCTCTATAGGCAAGGTGCGAGAATTCCTACACGTGGGAAAAACAAGCATTTTCTCGAATCTTCTAGAAGGAGAAACTTCTATGGTGAGGTAGCATCCGAATGGTTTGGATCTTACTCGCTTTCATGATTTAGTGGGATCATCCTAACCTCCTCACCTTATCCTCTTCGACTTATAAAAGGAGAGGAGCTCTCATGGAAAAAGTTAGCTTTGGTGGCTTGGAATTATCAGCTTGGTTGGAGTGGCTTTGAGATTTGCTTTGTCAAGATAGATTGTGAGTAGCTATCAGATCCATGGTTTCAGAATCCTTGGAGCAAGAAGTGTGTGGGGAATGAAGGACAGTTGGAAGGGACCTTACGACATCAAGGCCATGGTTGTAATCTCTCTTTCACATTTAATATGATACAGTAATATGATTCTTTCCTATAAAGCTTGTTGTCTTTTATTATATGATTCCTTGATCACATACATAGGTTTATATTGAGTTTATGCTATTGCTATCACTGTGGTTGGTTGCACTCTTTTGCAGGTTCATCATTGTATGAGCGTTGGAATGGAGCTAGGATGGAGATGGCGAGAGGAAGCAACATTTAAACGGTATGTCACCCATCCCTCTTTAGTTAGTAAATTCAATATCTAAAACTTAAGGAAAACGTCATGTTCTGTCCTGTTATGTTCTAGATCTAGGTGGATCTAGGGAGATCAGTTAGTGTTCGCACCTACCGATTAGTCCGATAACAATGTTGATGGTACAGAATCCAAGGGGGAGCACATGAACTTGGTGGAAACTATAAAAGTACTTCAGAAATATGTTGAGAGTTATAAAGTTGATAATGAAAGGCTTATGAGAGCCAAGGCGTAGCAAGATGACTTAAATGTCAAATTGATGCAAATTATGGATAGAATAGAAAAGAAGATGAATACGGAGACAAAGTCAAGTAGATCAAGAAGTTGCAGGTCTCATGATGAGAAAAGAAGAGAAGAAAGAAGTGTTGGTAAGAATTCTTTTAGGAAAGTGCGCAGTAGTTCGAGTCCATCTTTTGTCAGAAAGAATAAGAGAAGGACTAGGGTGGATGAGCTACAAGGGGGAATGAATAATATCAAACCTACTACCTTTTACGGTGAGCACAAAAAGGATGAGTATGAGCAGACTTGGTTGTTGGGTATGAGGAAGTACTCCAGCTGCATAACTATTCTGCGTAGGTAGAAGGAAGGATTGTTATCTATCGGTTAAAAGGAAAGGAATCAATGTGTTGAGATCAATATGTGCAGATACAGCATATTGATGAAAAGAGAGTAACTTGGAGGGAGTTCAAGAGGTATTTCCAAAAGAAATACTTAACCAAGCGGTACTATGACAGAAAAATGAAGGATTTCTTTGAACTCAATCTTGGGTGTATGATGATTGACAAGTATGAAAGAAGATTTTTAGAGTTGTTGAAATATGTGTCTTTCATCAAGGATGAGAAAGTGAATATTCAAAGGTATATGAGTGGGTTTCCCTCATTTATCTGATTTTCCACCCAGTCTACAGACTTGGAATTTGTCGAGCCTATAATGCCATCGGCATGGGGTCCAAATTTTTGTCTTGGATAGTAATTCGACCGTGGTGAGTCGGGAATAATCTCATAGAGCATCCCAGACTTAGCGTATGTAAGATCTAATTGATTGGATTTAAAAATGGCCTCTCCCTCCTCTCCCTCAGTCATTACTTTGAATGTGGAAACATCCTTCAAAATATACGGTAATACGGACTTGAGAAACCAATCCAACATAAACTTTGGTGGAATGGTAGCTTTAATCAACTGCTTTCTTCTATGCCACTCTTGAATGTGGTCTAAGATGTGGATGGCTTTATCTTGATGAAAAGTCGATAAAAGATTTGTACCGGTGTTGTATTGAACCAATAGTTCAAAGTGGTTGAGAAAGACTAAGACCATATCATTAAAAGTTTGGTATGTTCCCCTTGGTAACTTGATGTACCATTTCGCAGCAACCCCTATAAGGGTGCATTGAAATAGTCCCAAATGAATACAATCATCATTAAGTGAGTTTGGAGAGAACCATAGGTGAAAAGTAGTGACATGATGTTGGTTATTAATCTCTCTCCCTACTCTTGGGTTTACCAAGGTGCAGATCTGAACATGGTTCCAAAAAAACCCTCTAAAACTATCGGCCCTCCTGGTAAACCAGAAGGAAACACAGCACACAAAATGTGTTGCGCAGTCTCACCCGAGATATTCCTATGGGTGACTGAAATGCTCAGATGATTGCAATCCAGGAAAGAGTGGGGATCTGGGATTGCAATTCACCTTCTTAGGCCTTGATCTGGTTGTTCTTTCTATTATTCTTAATACCCATTTAGCTATTAAATATATGCATGCATTCTAACAGATCTAACATATAACAGATCTCACAGAATTATCCATCCTAGGTTATGTCCACAAAGATCTGGATTCTTATGCTCTTTTATTTAGAATTCTATAATAGATGGCATCATGCACACTACAATTATGATCATACAATTTCAAACAGGTTCCACGATCCTCTATGAGGATGACTAGATTGCACTGGGCTCCTCACCCTACAATCTAACCCTCAGGATCTAGCTACTTGACTCTCCTACATCTCAACAGCTTACAAAAATGGTATCATATCTTACAATAGTTTCCTTCACCGAACATTACAAAACTTTGGAACCCAGACCTAGACCTCCTAGGTACTTATTTATACTAATTTCCATCTTATCAGTCATTGCAATCTCTTACAAAAACCCTAACCCTAATGTGGTTAGGTTTTCCTACATGCACGCCTTGCATGCTTTCCTCCTTTACATGTGGCTTTCCCTCACACGTGTTGATTTTCCTACCAACTGTCTTTTTTTGAATTAAGATTTACTTTCCAAAAATGGAATTTTCCTCAAACTCGCCATGCACCCAACAAGACCCCAAAGTATCCATATGGCTCATCCCAAGCCACTTAATTAGTGCACTCTCCTTCTACAGTTGTTTCAAAAATTTGGAACTTATATGCTAGTTCCCTTCCTCACGTTTTGACCTACGTGGATTTTCCTTCCAGTGCCTCTACTGACTACATTGTGATCTCCTCCTGGATTAGTGTTGTGTTCTCCGTATGCACCTTTTCCATTCTCTTATTTTCCTCCTCCAGCTGTGCAATCATCTGTGTTGCTTGGTCCTGGAGGGGTTCTAATTTCACTTGGCTCTCTTGTTTTTGCATCTGCGTAGAATTTCAATCTGTCTGCAGCTTATTCAAGTCTTGATTACCTTTCAGGTACTCTATGATGCTCATTGTTTTCTATATGTTCTTGAGATCTTGTACGGTTGTGTTAAACCTTTCCTCTTCTTGGTCCCATTGTTGGACCTGCTCATCCTCATCCAGCATTGTCCAGAGCTGTGTGACTTTGTCAAACAAATTTTCTTCCATACTTACATTGTTCTCTAGTTCTATTAATTGGATTATAGCGTCTTGTTTCTTCTGCTCCCTGACCTCAGGGGGAGTTGTAGAAGTCAAATTTTCTTTTAATTCCTCAATCTCTTTCCTATAGTGTTCAATAGTTTGGGAAATGAGCTTGAGTTTCTCCTTTGCGCTTGTGTTTTCTACCTACGCGTTGTAAGGGATGTGATTGTACATTGATGTCACACCCTGCTCTATTCTGTCTACGCGCTCCTTTTCTTCCTTGGTTTCAAGCTTGACTTGATCGACCACTAATTCCAAGGCGTCCTTTTCATTTCTCGCCTCCTGCAATTCTGTTGCATTTGTTCTAGCACGTGATTGTACCTCATGTGCGACACTGACTTCGATCCTGTATAGTGCCTTGGTAGGTATTCGTGCTAATACCATTTATACATGCGCCAGATCCTTCAATGGTGTCTAGGTTGTGGCGTCATCCATCTGCAGCATGTTAGATGTAATTCTGAAAGTCAGACTCACCTAGGCGATAGTTTGAATTGTGTCATGCTCACTCGATGTATTCCTTGTCTCTATTGTTGTTGCTTCAGGGAAGGATTGTGTTCCTCTTTTAGGCCTCTGCGTTGACCTAATCTATTCAAGGACCTACTTTATCCCTGCCAACTTGTCTTGTATTCTACCTCTCTAGTGTTGGGCTTCCTCAAATTATTTGGTTGCATGGTCTTGCACTCTCTTTGCCACGAGGTATGCATCATCCTTGGTGATAGTGTATTTAGGTGGATACTTATGCACCTTATCCTTCTTGCGCCCCCCCCCCAGCCCCCCGTGTGTATAATCGACCACTTGGGTGGCGTTGTTTCCTGTGGGGTTGTTGTCGAGGGGGTTTCTTGTATTGTTGTGTCCCCCCCCATTTGTTCCTTTTGGCTTGGGGCAATGTCCTTTTTCGTTTCCTACACATATTTCTTTGGCACACTCCCCTTCTTTTGCTAGATCGGCTTATGGATGGGTTTCCTCGACTTCGTTGGCTTTTTGGGTGTAGCGGTATCACCAGCAAGAGTCTTGGTTTGCCTTATGTTTATCTCCGTACCCTTAGGCACCTCTCGAGTCAGGACTGGAATCCTCCAATCATCGTGTCAATCCCTCATTGTCATTTATATGTCCTCTCTAGTGACACAGTATATTAACTGTAGCCATTCCTTCCCCAAATCCTTGTGTGCTTGGATCCACTTATTATGCTTTTTCGCTTTGAAATTGGTTATCTCCATGTATTGTGCGACCATTTTTGGAGTAATTCTCCAACTATTTGCAACGTTCTCCTATAGCTCACTGAAGTACCGTGAAAAGACACCTATGTTGGCACTTCTATGCTTTGGATATGAAGTGCTCCCCAATGATGTGTACTACATTGTCCGGCAACGACCTATCCGCTCACAAAAATGATAGTACGGAGGCTCCCTTCACCCGATCAATGCGATCAAAAGGAGTAACCACAAATAGTGGAACTTTGTTCCCAAGTCATGTGTGTCTGTGCATTCATCAAGGAACAGGTTCAATAAATACGGGGCCCAGCTGAGCATAGTGCCACTGGCGCACTGTGCTACAGCTGGGACGACCCCGACAGGGACTTCCTCTTTGCGGCATTTTCTGAGCATCTTATAGGCCATGAGTTTGGTGGTCATTCTTGTTGTTGCATCATTGATCCTCTTGATTATAGTTCCGCGTGAGCCCCTCTTTGTGTCATAAGTTTTCTTCATCTCTTCTACAAGCGCTTTCTCCTTTGTTTTGTCATCCAAGTATTGTGCGGGACTCTCATCCATAGATGGCAGACCTATGATGAATGTAATTAGTTCCATGTCTATTGAGACAGGCTCCTCCAACCATAGGAATCCTCCATGGAGGACCACCATCAGCTACTTGACCCAGCTGTTTACCTCTTTCCCCCTGCCAAAATGGAGAATTTTGAGCAAGTTCAGAATTCTTGTGTTGGCCAGGTTGGTTTCCCATGATTTTGGTTGTAAAATTGGGTCACCAAAGGGGCATGTGCCTATATTGTCGAGGTATACCTGTTGCGCAAACTCTGTGAATTTGCCAGCATCAGCCACGTCATGGTTTGAATAGCATAGTCTTTCCACGTATCCTATAAGGGAAGGCGTGGCCTGCACCCCCTCAAGATTGTGTGGTAGCACTATTGTTGCGTCAAGTTGTCTGTGTGGTGACCACGCCATGGGTTATTTTCCCTTTCTTCTTGGCAGCTCACTTGAGGTCCCAGCCTCCATTTGTCTCTATTCAGCGGTAGAGTCTGGTTGGTTGGTAATGTCTTCCACCAGACCCTTCTATTGTTGTGGATATCCTGATCTGGGTGGTGGTTTCGGTGCAACAGCCTCGGCTTGCACCGTGGTAGCCCGATTTACTCTGTGGGCTCCTTCGGCCCTCGCAGTTCTCTGTGGGTTTCCTACGTCTTCGGCCTATCGGCCCTGCGCACTATCCTGTGAGTCGATATCCATGCCAGCGTTTCCTATGAGTTGGGATTCTTCATCCACGGGTGTGGGGCTTACTGGATCTTCATGTGGTGAGTAAATTGCGTCAACATCGATGAATTCCTCCTGCTATACGGTTTCTGGCTCGGCCTCACCTATTTCGTGAGGTGCCCAACACCACTTCGGGTTTTTCTCATTGTTTGGCTCGATGCACAAATATTTGGTGGTAACATCGTGGGCACTAGATGCTTTCACCGGATGGTTGTCGACTAGTTCTCCATGTTCACTCGTCAAGTCGATTAGGCTCTGTGTGTTCTTCTAGCGCTGCAAGTTTGCAAATTCACAATAAGTTGTAAATTTCTCGTGTTTCTCCTTTATATAGTGTGTGACATAAATGTTGTGAAGCTTCTCGGAGAAGCTTCCCTGGCTACAATTAATGTAAATGAGTACATTCGTTTAATTTCATAAATGCCTTGAACTGGCGCCTTTTTACCCTAACCATCATTTTTTCTTTTTTGGACTGTTGGTACCTTTTCTATGGTACTAAACTTTTTGAGTGCGTCGCGTATCCTTACTGTAATTTTTCCTTAGTGCGTAGTGTGTCACCCATATGCTGCACGCGGACATTTTTCTTTCCGTCATGCTGAGTCCACTTCTACTGCACGTTGTCTTTCCCAATATTTTTTTATTTTTTGTCTTGTCTATTTTTGTATTTGTTTTTCCTTCTTTTTATCCTTTTTGTTTTCTTTTTCTTATTTTTCTATCTTAACTTCTACTATAGTATACTATGTACATGTTTTCTTGTTACTCTATAACTTTTAAGTACTAGGAGGTTGATTGTACCTGTACAGTTTCATTTGACTCCATTGATCAGTCCTTTCAGTTTTGTGCCTCCCAAGTATTTTAAATGTACAGATCCCCCATCTATGATAGCCTTCACTTCATATGGCCCCAGCCAATGCATTCTGAATTTACCAGGATGTTGAAAAAAAATTCTATTGTAGAGAAAGACTAGGTCTCCTTCCTTATAGTTCTTCCTCCTAATATGTATGTCATGCCAAGCTTTGTCTCTTTCTTTCTGTAATTCTTGGTGAAATCCTGCTAGAATCCTATCATCTTCCATCTCCATTATTTGATTTAATCTTTCCTTCACTACGCCTCTTTCTGTCATGTTGGTGATTATTGCTACGCGCAGACTAGGTACCAGGAATTCCATTGGTACCACTGCTTCTTTCCCATACACCAACCTGAATGGTGTATGTCATGTCAGTTTCTTACATGTAGTCATGTATGCCCATAGTACTGCAGGTATTTTCAAGTCCCAATCATCCATGTTGACGTTGCAGATCATTGTCAGAGCATTCTCCAAGATCTTTTTGAAGGATTCTACTGTTCCATTTGCTTGAGGATGGTATGGTGTACTCTTCTAATGATAGACTTCAAACTCTTTAGTCATATCCTTGATAGTGTTGTTGATGAAGTGAGTACCTTGGTCACTAATAAAAATCCTTGGACAGCTAAATCTAGTGATCACTTGCTCAAACCATAAGTGTGTTGTTGTCTCTACGCTACAGTCTTTTACTGGTTCTGCTTATGCCCATATTGTTAAGTATTATACTGCAGTGATGATATATCTTTCTCCTGATCTTCTTGTTGGTGGATTAATTGGTCCCACAAATTCTATTGCCCATTTCTCAAATACCTATAAATTTACTTGTGGTATTAGAGGCATCTCATCCCTTCTATTAGGTTTACCAACCCTCTGACAAACATCACATCTCTAGTAATATTCCTTAACATCTTTGTGAATTGTTGGCCATCATAGTCCTGGGCGTAATGCTTTTTGCATGGTAGCTTTTCCTGCATAGTGTCCTCCAGCTATTCCCTCATGAGCTTCTACCAAAATTCTAGGCCTTTCATGTTCCAGTACACATCTTCTCAAAATGTTGTATGTGCCCATTTTGTATAAGTGTCTCACAATCAATTAATAGTATGCAGCTCTGACTACCACTTCTGCGCAGTACTAAATTATTGTGGTGTAGTCCCTGTACTCAAGTATTGAATGATATCATCAAAATATTCATTAGCTATTTGGACTGAAAATAATTGTGCATCAGGGAAGTTGTCTTCCAAATTGGTAGGTTCTTCTCCATTCGTTACCCTTGACAGGTGATCAGGTCCTGCATTCAGCTTCTCTGGTTTGAATATCACTTCAAAATCAAATTCATAAAATAACAGTAGCCATCTACATATCTTCCTCCCAAACACTAGCTTGTTGACTAGGTATTTGAGGGTTGAATGATCTGTGAACATCTTAAAGCGTTTGCCCAATAAGTAATGTCTAAACTTCTGAAGTGCATAGACCATAGCTAGGCCTTCTCTTTCTGTAGTGTTGTAGTTCTTCTCTAACTCTGACAGTTTTCTGCTAGCAAATGTTGTAGGATGGTCCAAATCTCATGCTTCCGGCTGCATCAGAATTGCTCCAAGTGTTATAGTTGATGCATCTACATGCACATGAAAAGTCTTTTCCAAGTTTGGGAATACTAGAATAGGTGGTGTGACCATATTTTCTTTTAGGGTGTCCAAACCTTGCTGACAGTCCTAATTCCATTAAAATTGAGTATCTTTCTTTAACAGTTTCTCCATTGGCACAATGATCTACGCATACCCTTTTATAAAAAAATTGTAGTATCCTATATGTCTCAATGTTTCTCTCAACTGGTGCACTAATTTTGGTGGTGGTAAATTGATAATGACTGCAACCTTGGCAGGATCTACTAGCAAGCCTTGTTTTCACATTATCTGGCCCAACAATATTCCACAAGGTGTCCCAAAGATGCATATCTTGATATTCAATTATATATGACACTGCCCGCATCTTTCCAACATCAGGCTTAATACTTCTACATGATATTTTAATAGACTATATACAATCCAGTCATCCAGATATACTTCTAGAAATTGATCTATGAACTCCTTAAAAGCAGCTATTACCACCCTTGAAAATATGGATGGTGCATTCTTCAGCCCAAAAGGCATGACTGTGTACTGATAGGATCCCCATTATGTGGAAAAAGTGGTCTTGTACCTGTCTTCTGGGGCTATCTTGATCTGGTGGTAACCTGAGAATCCATCTGTAAAGGAATATGCTTCCTGGCCTCCCACATTCTCTAGGACTTCATTTGTAAAAGGTGTAGGGAAAGGTTCATGTACGCAAGCATCATTCAGTTTCCTCATATCTACGCAAATCCGTATCCCCCCTTGTTTCTTCTCTTGAACTACCATAGGGCTTATCCATTCAAATTCCTCCATTGGTTCTATGATACCAGCTTCCAGCATTCTATCAATTTTTGCTTTTACTTTTTGCTTATATATTAGGTTTAGTCTATAGGGTATCTATCTGACATATCTAGCCTCAAGTTTGAGAGGTATCTTCATCTCTCCTAGTTCTCCTACTATGCCTTTCATCTCTGTAAAACTTGTTGGGAAAAGATCACTATTTTCACGTAGTAACTATGTTATCCTTTATAGTGTTTGCTCATCCCAATAATCTCCAATACTTGCCATTTTAGGATTATCAGTTGTGGCAATGTTGACTTTCTTCATTTTGATAGGTGCAACAAATAATTCTGATTCCAAAGATGGACCTTCCACTCCTCTTTCTCCTTCAATTTATGTAATTTGAATGTTGTGTGGGTCATCTTCATCTGATGCTTCTTCTTCCACACGATAACATGACAATAGTTCTTTGATTGTCCATTTGTTTTGTTGTTGATATTTTGTCATGAGTTCAACCTCTGGGTCATCAATAAATATCACACCTCTTATATGTTTAAGTATTGAATCAATGTTAGGGTTCTCATGTTCAAATGAGAAGGTTACTATAAAATTATGTTGTAATATTGTCCATTCTGCAGTGCCTTTGTGCAGTTCTTGGTCTACATACCAGTTTTTTGGGATCCCTTACAATGTGTGGATGAAGTGATGAGGCCATTCCTCTAGTGGTGTCATCCTCCATAGTGTTCTACATCTCTCCAAATGTTTTTTTGTTGTCTTATGTCCATCATATCTTTGCATCTTATTTCTCTTGTGCTCTGCGCCAAATCTAATGCAGTAGTCACTTACATTGGTACTAGTCCTTAACTACTTCTTTGTGCGTGCCCCACCATCTTGCAGGTGTTGCCTTGAGTGCAATGTATAGGGATAAGATCCTATGGTTCTCTAACACTTCATCTTTGTATCTTTTTGTTAATTCTTCTAAATCATTTATGCCATGAAAACTGGGAGGTTCTCTTATCTCGTTACCCACCCATCTCACTGCGTGGTCTATTCTTGCGCACCTTCTTGTGGAGAATTCATGTAATCTTCGCTGCCAATTATCCAAACCTGTATCTGAGTTAGACACACATGATGTGATTCTCCTCCAACTGAGTACCCCATCTGCATTTGGGTTTACATAATCTTCTTCACGCGCGGTGGTTCTATATAACTTGTTGATTTCCTCCATATCTAAGAAAGTGGTCTCTACAAACCTTTCTCCTTCTGATGGGTCTAGTGGCGCAATGAGTATGTATTCTCCTGATTCAAATGTCATATTCCTTTTCTTCAAGTTAATTATGGCGTGGTTGTCAAATGCCCAATTCAATCTAAGCAGTGTTGGATAAGTGTTGTGCCATCCATTATTTCTATCACTTCAAAGTCTACCTTAGTGCGCACTCCATCTAGATCTATTGTCAAACCTTTTAGCCTTCCAATTGGCAGAAATCTGTGTTGGTTTTCTAGCTTCAGCTAGATAAGTGAGTAGCCTAATGTGGGCTCACCCATACATTTCCATGTCTTCTTAGGTAACACATTGACCTTAGAGCCCAAATCCAATATAATGTCTCCCATATTGAAATCCCCAATGTTAGCATTCAATCTAAATTCCCTGCTTGTCCTCCTTCTTGAATGGAGGTGATTGATTGTCTTCTTCTCTAACTTCCCCTCTAGCTATGTGTTACATATTTCTAAGATATGTTGCAAAAATTTAACAGTTGATGGATTATTCAGTAGATTAACACAGGATTGCAGAAAAGTCTTAATGGTACTTACTTACTCTACAAATTGTGTTTCACTGGTGTGGTCCATTGATGAGGGAACTTCGTACATTGGTACGTTCTAAGTGTGATGCGTGATTGTTGTAGATGTAACATCTTGCTTGAGGAACTCTTGTCTTGTCTCCTTGAATATTTCCTTTTCTTTCCCTGCATTGAACTGTTTGTGTGGTTCAATATTCTTCTTCACCCATTGGTGTTGCGTTGGTTCCTGTCTTATTGTGTCAACTCATGTCTTAGTTCCTATGCATGTAACTATGTTGATATTTCTTCCATCATCCCTGGCTTCTGTAGATATCCACTGAACATTTTGATTGTTCTAGTTCCTTTTTTCTTGAATCTTTCCCAAAAGTGTTGGGCATTCCTCTATATCATGGTTTGTTGTGTGACAGTACATACATGTCTTCGGTGGGAGTGGACATTCCCTTGAATAGTGTCCTGGTTTTTGGCAGGTAATACATACTACTGGACCTCTTCCTCTTCAAAATCCTCCTCTACCTCGTCCTCCACCTCTGTATCCACCTCGATCTTCTCATGGTGTGTTGTATTGAGGCACATGATTATACTACGCGGGGTTATACTGTGGTTGCGTGTTGTTATACTGAGGTTGTGCATTATTATATGGGGGTGGTACCTGGTTGAAATATGGTGCGGTTTGTCCTATCATCATTTCTGCATGCACCCTATAGGTATTTGAAGTTATTTCCCTCATCAAGTACATTGTCCTACAATATTTGTCATCGTGACCTACTGATTTGAAAAAAGTGCAGTATGAATTCTTGGGTATTGTCTACTACTTCTGCATCATTGGACAATGATATGGATCATGCTCGTGTGTTTTATAGATCTTGCACCATGGTCCCCCCATTGGAAAATGGTTTGGTAGCCTTGTTTCCATGTATTGTGCGAAAGTTGGGCACTCATTCTTGTGGTGTCCTTATGTCCTGCATGTGGAACACCAAATAACTTCTCTTTTCTCTTTTCCCTTATTCTAGTTTAGTTGAAATGTGAGGGTTTTCATATCTTCCTTTAGCTCTTATATTGTTGGATCTATCTTCTGATACTGGTTCTCTTCCAGTTGTAGGGTTACCTGTAGAGCCTATGCCTGAGTTTGAAACTTCTAATGCCTCAAAGGGTATTTCAGGTGTGGTAGCAGTAAATTCACAAAGAGATGTCTATGTTGCATATCAATCATGACATACTTCAATTTACCCTTCAGTCGTTTGAACCTATGATCAATCTCCCAAATAGACACACCTGCTTTCTGTCTGATTTCGATCATCTCATTCATATATTGATCTTCTGAACTAGGCTTCTGAAATTCATTTATCAGTAGCTTCTTGACATCTGCAATAGTTTGTGTTGTCCCTGGTGGACTATTTATAGCTAGACTCATGTACCAATCTAGTGCGCGGTCTCTTAGCATGGTAGCGAATTGCTCAAGTTTTGTATCCTCATATGTAATTTTCTTTGCTTCCCAGATCTGTTCGTAGATAAATAAATCCTTTTCAGGGTCCTCAGATGCCTCTCCCCAAAATTATAGTAACCTAATGGTGGGATCATGCCCTTCCATCTTGAACTGTGATGAACTACTACCTCCGCGCGATGTAGATATTTGACTACAAATTCCTAAACCAGCTCCTCCAGTTGTTGCTCGTTGGCTGGATGTACTTCATGTTGTCTTTCTTCCACTAAAATTTGGTTGTCTAAATGGTAGTGTTCTTCCTGGTGTATTAGTCGCACATGGGGTTATGGGTTCCACATTGACACTGACATGGATAGGATTTTTGTCTTATGTTCCTGCCCTTGGACCTCTTGTCTTCCTTTCATATGTTGCACACAAGATTTTTTCAATCTTCTCTAGAGCCCGGAGATGCTCTACCTCTTCTTCATCACTTGCCAAGCCCTCTCTATCTACTATGGCTCTCTTCTTATTATTCATATTATATTGGTAGGGTACTCCACTGCATGTTTTTAGAGTCCTTTCCATGATCTACTTGATCTGACCTTCCTCCATCATTATTGGGCCCATACCCTCCTCCTTCTTTCCCTTATCCATCTCTTCCTCCATTTCTCCAGCTCTTGTCAATGCTTCCCCCATGCACGTAGGGAAGTTTAGCTATATGCTTCCATATTCATCACACATTTGTTATACAATAAGATCTTGATTGAAGTTTAGAGAAATATGATATACCTACCTCTGGGTCCTTTTAAGAACTCTTGCTCTGTTGTGATGTAAGACTTCGCAATATCTACTGCAAATTCTGTGATGAACCCTACAACAATATTGTCTAACCAAAAATCTATTGCGCGAATGAATTTGTTGTTAACTTGTTGTAACTGTGCGATCTCCAAAGGATTCCACTCGAGTTGTCTAATTCAATTCGTAGGTTGGTTGTCTTTCAACCTCAATAGCCACTCCTACAACACATGTGAGAAATCACAGAAAAAAAGACCTCATGCAAGTTGCTAAACACGTACTTGTCCATATATTTGTGCAGTGTTAATTTAGGGTTTTTGTTCTCCTTCTGCGCAAAATCAAGCTCCTTTGTTTTCAACTATCTTTCAAACTCCACCTTCATTGGATTCTATGGTCTGAACATTCCTTTCTATACTTTCATTCTCTGTGCGATTATTTCATGGATCCCACTCACTCAATCCCATGCAATTCCAGCTGGCAACAAAACCATTTGTTGGTTACTACTCTTGGGCTGACCCAAGTTCAGATTTGAACAAGTTTCCAACAAAAACCTTTAAAACTATCGGCCCTCCTGGTAAACCAGAAGGAAACATAGCACACATAATGTATTGTGCAGTCTCACCTGAGATAATCCTATGGGTGACTACAATTCCCATATACTTGCAGTCTAGAAAAGAGTGGGGATATGGGATTGCAATTCATCTTCTTAAGCCTTGATCTGGTTGTTCTTTCTATTATTATTAATATTCATTCATATGTTAAATCTATGCATGCATTCTAACAGATCTAACATATAACATATCTCACAAAATTATCCATCCATCCATTCATAGTCTAACTACTTACAGAAGTTAAACATGTAATCAATCACAACACATAACATAGGTTTTACCATGGTTCACCCCCTCTTGTGCTACGTCCAGAAAGATCTGGCTTCTTATGCTCTTTTATTTAGAATTATGTAATAGATGGCGTCGCGTGCACTACAATTCTAATCATATAATCACAAACAACTTCAACGATCCTCTATGAGGCTGACTAGATCGCACCAGGCTCCTCAACCTGTGATCTAACCCTCAAGATCTAGCTACTTGACTCTCC
>JASDQU010108064.1:91763-105936 GCA_032191745.1 Picea mariana
AGCTCTCTTATCTAGTTTTAAACTGACTAGTTCGCTCAAGGTTGATCCCTAAAATTTAAAGTCCCCTATAAAATATTCTAAATAGGTGAAGATGTATTGAAGATTGAAAGAAAATTAGTTTCAGAGCATACTAAAAAATTATGACAGACTTTTCATCTGAATATCTTAAACATATCTCATCCCTTGTATATTACATACAGATTGATTGCCCCCACTTCATGTATTAAAATATAAGACAAATGGTGAAAGGAAATTCATGAAATGATTACCCCCCATCTAGTCCAAGGCAAATGCTGAAAAGAAATTCGAAAAATCGATTGCTCCCATTTTGTCCGAACATAGATGATGAAAGGAAATTCATTAAATGATTGCCCTCATCTCAACATTCAAATGCAAAATTGCTAATTGAAGTGGTGAAAGAAAATTCAATGGGAGAAGTAGATAACTTCACCCGAGTACTGAACAGGCTCGTTGGCAATGAAGCAATGTATATGATATCTGTATGGTTGTCATACGTATCTACATGATATACATTGACATCTAATTATTTTTCAGTAATATTTACATTCTGAACCAACGTGGGATCCCCCCTAAGAAATTGTGTTACATATACTCGACCTTGATGCAAACGAAATTGATCAAAGCTTGATTTTTCAGCTAAAACTACTTTGATTATCTTAAGAAAATTCGAGTACAGTTTTAAGAAAGAGGAATTTTAAATAGCCTAACTGAAGGTCATGATTCAATGTGTTTTAAGGTCTTCTAGGTTTCGGTCGAAACTCTTTTTCTCATTTTGATTCTGTTCCAAATGTGTTTCACAGAAATGCAATAATGACTCCATTTACCCAATAAAGGCACTTGGTCTACTGTTCTTCTGCGTCTCGCAGGGAGACGTGGTCCCTAGATGCAACCTCTGTTGGAACACATATATTTCTAAACTTTAGACTTTGGATAGATTTTCTTTCCCATTTAAAATAAAAACAATGTGCGCTTGATTCTCACCGTCGATGAAGTCCCCCATCTAATCAAACGATCCTAATCTATTAGGAGTTATGGAGCCGCCTACTTTTTAAAGAGTCAAATCACTAAAGAATACTTCGGAGTTTCGAGTTTCAAAGTTTCGTCCTTCAGGCATTTCAACATGCCTCAGCTTCAAAGTTTCGATACATGAAAAGCATTCGACAGGTCCTAGTCATCATATACACGTATGCCTTTCTAAACTTTAACACGTCATTGCAGGAAGTGGCCCTTCAGAAAAACGACAGAAGATCTAACTTGTAAATCTATGAAACACGAAATCCCGAGATATTAAACCTTGGTTAAATAAACTAATCTCAATTTAAAGGTAATTAATAGCGTCGCACACTCGAAGTTCAGGTATTCACCATCCATCGCATTCTAAATTTACGAAACCCGAACTCTTGAAGTGTCTTAAGCGTTAAACAGAGTTAATTAAAGATCAAAGACGATTAGCGAATAATTAATCACTTCGTGGTTTCGAACTTCGAAAATCATATATTGAACTATTATCGGATATCCCGAGGTTCGAAGGCCCGAAAAGAGTTAAGGTTAAACATGATTAATTAACAGGTTAAACACAATTTTCTCATGTTAATTTTTCGTTGAATCGTAGTTCGGGTAAATTCAAATTTCATTTATGCATATCCCGATCAAGAACTACCAACCATTAATGGCATTAATAGTCGATCTAGGGCAAATGATTTCAGATAATATCTCGAATCACCGCCCAAAATATTTTCATTAAGGAAAGTAAACATATTGTCAGTAAAGGTATACGCAAATTGATGCACTTAAGGTTAAATAGATATTGCATTATGAATGTCATTCGCGTTTTTCACAGAGCAAGCTTAGCAAGATAAGAAGTTGTGTGCATTTGTTGTGACAGGTAACACAGTGTTGAGTTTACTACTATCATAGCTCCGTGGAAAATGGTTAAAGGAACCGGTGAGAGCTTGAGCCAAAACACAGATGTCCTCTCGGACACATCGCTGAAAGTTGTAGAGACCATAAAATTTGGATGCAGGTTTGTTATATCCTACAATACGAGCTGAACAACTGTCCAGAAGAATCAGATTATGAGGGGGGAGAAACTCAAGCGACGAAGCTCAAATACGTAGCCCAATCAGAGCTGCATAAAATAGCCATGCAGTCGAGGCTCATACCGTATAACGACATGATAGGCTGGGCCCTGGAGAATGTTGACGTCTTGACCAGGACCATCCACAATTCACAAAAGGTTGTTGTTGGATCTTTCTGACCAGAACACATACAGGTGATGTACAAATTGTCCCCAGCATTCAAACACAATTATAATGTCGCTTTCTTAAAGGAGTTCGATGAAGAAGAGTGCCCACAAGGTGTAAGGAATTACCCTGACTTGATCAAGGATTAGTGGGCAGGCCCTTCGAAATTCATAGAAGACACCCATGGCATATACGCCACTACATCATTAGACGCTCATATGATGTAAGTGGTCATGATGCTATGTAGACATTTCGGGAAAGAAAACTCGGCTCACTTCCTATTATCATGGGTACCGATCATGCATGAAGTTGCAGAGGGTTTTTCTTTCAATTGGGCCAAGATATTATCAGACAGTTGGGCCAAGGAAATCATTGAATATCAGTCATTGAAAGCCAAAGGATGACCCACCCCATTTTACATGTCGACATACCTTATGGATTTCATTTGTTTTATGACGCCATTCCCTTTGATGGGCTGGAGCTGGATTCCGACCAGCGTTGAACCAATACATTTATATCACTCCAAGTTGTGGGACGATAAAGCAAAGGACTTCTTTTATGAAATATGCAACTATGTAGTGGTGTCGATGCATATCACTATATATGGTTGCCCACCTCTCGAGATTTCAGATTAGATAGTGGCTAACCTAGGAAAAATAGTTGATTGGTACATTGAAGAACACTTCTCTTATATCAGGGTCTTTGGATGTTCTATTCCTCCACATGCCTTACCAATGTTCCTACCAAATCGATTGGTGTGCCGAGAGGTAGCTCATCACATTGTGCTAGGAGAAATTAGCAAAGAGCTCAAGGCAGTGCAGAAAAAGGTATGGCCCACCTTTCCCTTTGCAGATTGGTATGTTTTCGCTGTTAGATTTCGGCCACTCTAAAGTAGAGGCCACAGCCCTAAAGGACATTAAGCTTGTGAACATTGAATTCAAGAAGCACGACCCCTAGAAGGTCATGGGAAATCACATGGCTCTCTACAATCTGAAGAGATATGAGCATGAAAATTCCCCACTGGATGAGATATTCTGAGGGGCAAGGTATTATCAGGAAGTGTTGAGCTGAGTCCAGATTCTGGCTCCAAATGAATTAGCCAAGTTCCATAGTTTTCAGAGACACCGAAGAAGCAGTCTACCCAAAGTCTTGCAAGGAGAAGTTCTGACATCTCCAGCCATGCACAGAGTTGGAACTCGGAAGTTAGAAGCAGGAAGTTCCAGTGGACCAGACACTCAGGAAAATTTGGTGAAAGCAGAGGTTTTGACACAAAGGGCAAATACTTCATCATCAAATCAACATGATGATCAAAAGAAAGTTCAAACCGAAGTTCTGATAAAAAAGGGAGAGGATGCATCGCTGTCCACACCAGAAAAGTCAGCTATTGATACAACAGGGAAACCGCAGACCACCCAAATAGGTGACCCTCTTATGTTCTTGACCCCTTTACAAATCAGTCAGGGGAACCCAAGTGCCAAAGTAGTGTTCATAGAAGATCCTACGCCTATTTTGGTCGAAGAGATGCCTCCTTCCGACTTCTTCTTCAGCAAGAAGAGGAGGTTTGCAGTAAAAAGAGAAACGCACCAAAAGGAGTGTGCAACTGTCAAGAGGCATAGGGTGCTATTGGATGGATAGGCCTTAGAAGAGGCAGACTTCGCTATGGAAGTGGCAGGCTCCTTGGGAGCCTTTGCCACAACAAACATTATTTAGTTGGGAATCTGAAAGAATAATTGAAGCAAAAGGACCTACTGGTAGAGTAGTTGCAGCACCAAATGAAGACAGTGGAACAAAATGTAAGGAATGAGATGAATAGGGGTTTTGAGCAGATTAGAGCCTGTGATAGACAGGAAATTCAACAACTCAAATTCAGTCTCGACGAAATGCATAAGAATGCACATGAAAGTAGAGAATGGGCTATTCAACAAGGAGAGTTGGTAAAACAACTGTAGACACAACTGTAGATATGGTGGTTTTCCAAGCCCAAGCATTGGAGGTGCACGAGAAACTGGAAGCAGCGCAACAAAGCCTTTTTACTAAGGTAGAGGCTGTCCAAAACCATTATCAGGTGGTAGATCAATCCTTAAATAACATTTTCTTAAAAGAGACAGAGGTCATTGCAGCTCGAGCTTCTTTCGAGGAGGCAGTTGTGTCATCAGCAAAAGAGGAAGTAACCATGGTCTCTACACTATCTCTTTCTAAGCAAACTCGAGGTGATATAATACTGAAAACCTGGGAAGCTAACATAGTTGAAAGTAAAATATTAGCTAAGGAAGTGAAGGAAGCTTGTGAAGAAGCATTTCATTCACTCGACAAAGAGTCACTGGCTCTCGAAAAAGATAATATCTCTGAAGTCCTGGGCAAGTTGACATAGCAAAAAATCAACTTAATTTCAGGACAAACATGGAAGAGGCTCGGGCTGAAATCTTGCAATTGAAACAAATTGATATTACCCAGATTCATAAATGGATAGTCGATCCTAGTTTGCAGCTGCAGTCTACATCTTCAGAAGACAAGAGAATGGAAGATAGGCTGCCTCACTTAGAAAAGAAGTTGTATACTTTTGAGGTGAATGACACGACTGAGCCTTCCAGATTGGTGCTGCAGTTCGTAGGCAAATGTGTACAATGTGTCGAGCAAGGGAAAGCCAACAGGTCTGGGAATAAATGAGACGACGTGGGCATATCATGTACTCGGATCATGATTAGAGACCAGTTGTTTCTAAGCTGGAGAAAAAGAAGGAGAAACGTCTCTGCCAGCGTGGCGAAGAGACATGGGAGATGCAAGTGAAGCGTTTCAAATTTCACATATTATAATATTTATTGTTTTAGAAATAAGGAGAATTACAACCGCTTAGGGTTGAGAATATTTTGTATAAATACGTAGTCTAAAGACTTAACACATGCTGCTTCTTGTCGTATTGTAACTAAGAAAACTCATCCTTTTGTGAGTATGAATACAAGTGCAGACATGGATTCCAAATTTTGTGCAGTTTGAGTTATGTGCTCTTTTTGTATTCCATATCTCTAGTTTTCTTTATGCCACTCCTTGATAAGTGAGTGGTTTCAATTTAGTATAACATCTACTGTAATCACGTTTTATCGGTTATCTGATAAGCAAGCAGTTTTTCCTCTGTATTTGCTATTAGTAAATACAAGACCTGCAAGCTACTTGGATCACTATATTTTATATCCTTTCAAGGGTGCATTCTATATTTTCTTCTACTGTGAAAAAGGTAAGATTCATCTGTCATTGATGCCTCATTTTGTTTAACAGTTTTGTAAATTTCTCCCACATCACTTGATTTTATTACTCGACTCGGACGACGAAACACAGCCTCTGTCTTGTTCAGTTATTAATTTCATTTGAGGGTTAATTCTTATATAACTAACAAAAGAAAAAGTACCTTTTAAAACATTCCTTATATTCCTGATGCCTTGACATTACTCTTTGAGCCTTAAGTGTAATCTCAGGAACAACAAGCAGTCTCTCCAGGTGAGAGATTTGTTTTTTAAGAGGTGGGTTGTTAGGCCCATGAGCATTCTCTCTAAGTGGGAGCTTTGCTGGGAATTGTTCCCTAGTGCTTTGGGCATTAATTGTAGGGCTTAGAGACATCTTGTCTGAACTATTGTTGGTAACCCTGGAAGGGAAGTGGGGAAGCCAAGGGACTGTTGAGCAGAGAAGGGGCACACTTCCTTGGGTGTGACAAGTGCGTGGGGAATGAGAGATTGTAGACTAGTTGCAGCAGTTGCACCTTAGATTGAGCAATTATGTTGATTGTCAGGCCTTAGCTTGGCATTAGGAACCCTTTTGCCTTGTGTTAGCACTAGGAATCACCCTCAGACTGTAATGAGGATAATTCCAGTACCCATCAGTTTATATAGTAAATGTAAATGAGTTTTAAGGGGGTCAAATTGATAAGACTCGNTTTTGTTTAACAGTTTTGTAAATTTCTCCCGCATCACTTGATTTTATTACTCGACTCGGACGACAAAACACGGCCTTTGTCTTGTTCAATTATTAATTTTATTTGAGGGTTAATTCTTATATAATTAACAGAAGAAAAAGTACCTTTTAAAACATTCCTTATATTCTTGATTCCTTGACATTACTCTTTGAGCCTTAAGTGTAATCTCAGGAACAACAAGCAGTCTCTCCAGGTGACAGATTTGTTGTTTAAGCGACGGGTTGTCAGGCCCATGAGCATTCTCTCTAAGTGGGAGTTTTGCTGGGAATTGTTCCCTAGTGCTTTGGGCATTAATTGTAGGGCTCAGAGACATCCTGTCTGAACTATTGTTGGTAACCCTGGAAGGGAAGTAGGGAAGCCAAGGGACTGTTGAGCAGAGAAGGGGCACAATTCCTTGGGTGTGACAAGTGCGTGGGGAATGAGAGATTGTAGACTAGTTGCAGCAGTTGCACCTTAGATTGAGCAATTATGTTGATTGTTAGGCCTTAGCTTAGCATTAGGAACCCTTTTGCCTTGTGTTAGCACTAGGAATCACCCTTAGACTGTAATGAGGATAAGCCCGATACCCATCAGTTTATACAGTAAATGTAAATGAGTTTTAAGGGGGTCAAATGGATAAGACTTGAGATAATAATGTTCCAACTCAAAAAATTTGGGTTGGCATGCACAAGCAATTGAGGTCTTGTATCAACTTTAGTCAGTAAGTTGGAGTAAAGGTGAATAGGAAGAAGACTTTGGTGAGAAAGTGTAGAGGTCTACTATGGACATCAAGTCTTCCAGCAGCCTAAGGAGGAAAAAACGCAAACACAAGATTCTTTTGAATTCAAATTTTCAAGGAATCTGAAAGAAATCATAACAATACTATAATCAAACATTTATCATAATACAGTTACAACAATCCATGTGAATCAATCAAACATGAACTCTCTCATTATCAGAGGCAAATAAGATGGAGTAAGAAAGCTGACTTAGATTAACCAAGATGTCTCAAAAACAAATACATAACCAGAGAACCAATTGTTCTCAATCAAAATATAACAATAGCATGGACCCTAGCTCAACCATTCAACCCTTACAAAATATCAAAACTGCCTATATATAAGTAGAATTGCTGCAAACATCAGGAGTGTGATCGGATTGTTGCATTCAAAGTTTTCAGTTGACGTCTACTCTGTCAGACTGTGCAGACCATCTTCTGTTTTCAGACGTGAGCTCTTCCATCTGGACCTTCTCTGTCAGACTGGGCATGTAGCTCTCTATCAGACACGAGCTCAAATATGCCAATCCTTTCTGGCTTTCCATTTATGTGCTGAGACGAGGTCTCAACCACCACTCTCATTCTCAGTAATTGCCTTCATCGGGATCAGGATGAGGCCTGACACCCATGAATGTTGTTAGACAGTGCCAACGACTTATGCGAGTCAATTTTGACGCCTCGAGGTTACATAGATCTTCTTCTATGACCAATACAGGCGCAACAGGTGGCAGGTCGGTAGCGTATGCACAGGGGTGACATGGAGCGAAATGATTGGCGCAAACTTGCATGGCACGACGAGTGAGCGACGGTCACGTGGAAGGAATCGGAGGATGTTGGAGCTTTTCAGACCCCAAACATTTCATTTTTCCTGTGGAAATCATGGGCAGAATGCCACATTATTTATACCATAATGCTTCTGAGGGTAAGCCTCAATTATGCTTGATTCCTATGAAATAGGTTGCAAATTCTTGTGTTAACATTTAGCTCCACAAGGGATGGCATGCTCCCTGCGAACTGCCAAGAACAAATAGTTCCAGTGCCTTAGTTGTTGGGCTATGGAGTCATGCTATGAAACATCATACTGAAGAAAACAGGTTGACACATACACTATTCTAAAAATGAAAGCAAACACACCTGCTCTTGAGGAAGCTTATTTATGTACAAAACCTAAGTTAACTAACTTTTACAAAATTCTAGGTGAAAGCAAACTTTCACCATAGCCATTCAAACTGTTTGATAAATGAATCCTTCGCTTCACTACAAATGATCCATAAAAGAGAAGGAAAGCGTGACAACTGACTAATTTCATTCTTATGATCATCCATATTACCTTCAAATGCTGATAAAAAGATCAAGCTTGCATGCTCCAAAGCATTTGAAAAGTGTAACTTATGTACTCATCGACATGGTCATGAAACTGAAGGCAACGCATGATTAACTTATGAAAGGTTACCTTCACTGTTTCAAAGTTGTTGACAACTGGCTTGATGTCCTCTTCAGGCACACTTGATTGAATGACAACCACAGGCATCTGTGGGTCAAAAAGTTGTTTGTTGTGAACTGTAGGTACAAGTGGAAGAAGGTTGGACGTAGGAGGCTGTTGATCCACTGATAACTGTTGATTTACTTTTGGTTGTGTATAAACGATCTCTTCACGTGCCTCAATTAAGGGCTTCTCCTAGTCAAACTCTCGAGTCGTGTCTTTTGTGACAAGGCCAACTTCTGCATCATCCTTACTGTCTTCATAGTGATCAAATATAAGATAAGCTTGTTGCTCATCATCACTAGAATATCCATCAAAAAAGGGTTGCCTTTCATGTCTATGATCAACCTTTAAAACAATAATTTCATCAAGAATATAACTGTAAAAAACATCCATTTCAGGAACAATAGTAATTGTTGCTTCTAGTTGTTCATACACATGATTTTCATCAAGACAGGGCTGCTCATGGATACCTGCATCGAAGACAAAATTATCCATAGTGTTTTCTTCATAGGGACAACACGTAAAAACTGCCTTACGTTCAGAGTTGAGATGATACTGACTTTGAATCCTACCACAAGCTCGGAGGTTCTCCTCTACTTCCTCAACATCCATGAATAATTGTGATAAAGATGTAGATTTCCTTTCTCTCAGAAGAAGGACAAGCTCTGAATGTTGATCCATGACATAGTACACCATGGCAACAATCTCTGTGGGTCTGATCTCTACAAGCATACTATGATAAACACTGTAAAACCTCATGTTGAAGACAATCAGGGCTTCCTCTTCCCCTCTCATCAAGGCATTAAAATCATCCTAGTACTGATCAAGGGACTTGTTCTCGCCCCACCACTTTAAAAAAGCATTGTATAACTCAAACCAAGAACCAATGGAGTCAACACCCAAACCCTTAAACCATACAACAACATCTCCTAACAAGGATTTGGAAAACAACCTCATGGTAACATCCTCATGAACTATCTCAAACTGATCAATAAAATTCTTGAAAGCCTCCACATGCCTCTTAGCTGTAACATGATCCTCTCCAGAAAAATGAGGAAAGTACTTAAAGAAATCAAGAGGATAAGAATGAAGATGATATGGAAGCTTTAAAGGTTTAAACATCTTGTCTCTGATTCTAGTTTGAAAACTAGTGGGCTGAATATGAGGCTTAACACACTGGTGGCAAGGCTCAACAGTAACAACAGGATGTGATGAGATTTGAGGAGCTTGTGGATTAGTTTCAACCTCCCCATGGCTAGAAGGGTGATTGAGTTTAGGAGGGGTTTCAATATGAAGCTCATCTTTATGAGTAGACTGAGTTGAGCTTATAATATCAACATCTACAACACAGACAGAAAGCAGGTCTGCTTCTTCCAAGGATGGATATATAAAGGAAGTCTGGTGATCAACCAAATAAACAAAGCAAAATATGATCCTCTTTATATGTGAAGGGAAAAACAAAAATGAGTTGATAAAGAACAACAAAAGTTCACGAAGAAATATCATAAGATGATACCTAGTCATTCCCTTCATCTTTGTGTCAATAGAATCCTCCCCAGTGGAGTCTCCAATGTGGAGTCGCCAGATAGATGATTACAGTCAATTTCTGTATCCCTCTCTTGTCTACCATCAAGAGTTGGATCTATGTCATTCTTCCCAAGGAGCTCTTCAATCTGCTCAAATCCATCCCCGACAACGACGCCATTTATGTTAGCACTAGGAATCACCCTCATACTGTAATGAGGATAAGCCTAGTACCCATCAGTTTATACAGTAAATGTAAATGAGTTTTAAAGGGGTCAAATGGATAAGACTCGAGATAATAACATTCCAACTCAGAAAATCTGGGCTGGCATGCATAAGCAATTGAGGTCTTGTATCAACTTCAGTCAGTAAGTTGGAGTAAAGGTGAATATGAGGAAGACTTTGGTGAGAAAGTGTAGAGGTTTGCTATGGACATCAGGTCTTCTAGTAGCCTAAGGAGGAAAAAACTCAAACACAAGATTCTCTTGAATCCAAATTTTCAAGGAAGCTGAAAGAAATCATAACAATACTATAGTCAAACATTTATCATAATACAGTTACAACAATCCATGTGAATCAATCAAACATGAACTCTCTCAGTATTAGAGGCAAATACGATGGAGTAATAAAGTTGACTTAGATTAACTAAGATGTCTCAAAAACAAATACATAACCAGAGAACCAATTGTTCTCAATCAAAATATTACAATAACAGGGAGCCTAGCTCAACCATTCGACCCTTACAAAATATCAAAACTACCTATATATAAGCAGAACTGCTGCAACAATCAGGAGTGTGATTGGATTGTTGCATTCAAAGTTTTCAACCATCGTCTGCTCTGTCAGACTGTGCAGACAATCCTCTATTGTTAGACGCAAGCTCTTCCTTTTGGACCTTCTCTGTCAGACTGCGCATGCAGCTCTCTGTCAGACACGAGCTCAAATCTGCCAATCTTTTTTGGCTTTCCATTTATGTGCTGAGACGAGGTCTCAACCACCGCTCTCATTCTCAGTAACTGCCTTCATTGGGATCAGGATGAGGCATGACACCCATGAATGTTCTTAGATGGTGCCAACGACTTCTACGAGTCAATTTTGACGCCTCGAGGTTATGCAGATCTTCTTCTGTGACCAATACAGGTGCAACAGGTGGCGGGTCGATAGCATATGCGTAGGGGTGACGTGGAGAGAAATGCTTGGCGCAAACTTGCATGGCACGACGAATGAGCGATGGTCACATGGAAGGAAGAGGAGGATGCTGGAGCTTTTCAGACCCCAAACATTTCATTTTTCCTATGGAAATCATGGGCAAAATGCCACATGATTTATACCATAATGCTTTTGAGGGTAAACCTCAATTATGCTTGATTCCTATGAAATAGGTTGCAAATTCTGGTGTTAACACCTTGGTGGAGTTAAGCCCCAACTCAGGGGTGACTTGTTGCTAAAAGTATATGAGAAACATAGTCTATGGCTGAGAAGAACATATGAGTTCTACGTGTAGTTGGTGACTTTTCATAAAAGATAATTGTCTTTATGTGCTTGTCTCATTTATTGTGTGCTTATTTATCTGTGTTTAATATGGGTTTGAATCTTGTATGTTGTTGCATATAATTAATTGTTTTTATTTTGTATTATGTTGCTTGCACATGTATGTGTGGTGTTGCTAGTCAATATTTGTAGTCGTGCATGAGTATGACAATTATTGTTAGTTTTCTTGTTAAGTTAATCTTATGATTTGGGTTATGAGTCTTTAAGACGAGTTTGAATGGTCATGTGACAAAGAATACTCTATGTGCATCAGAGGCTGGATTTACTTGTGCGCATAGGGAAGCAGTCCACACGCACAAGGAGAACATATTTGGTGTGTGATGCCATAATGGTTGCGTGCACAATAGTGTTGTGTGTTCAGTATGCTTGTGCATAGTTGTTTTATATTAGTTTCGATGTTATAAGTTGTGTGGCGTGACTCAACTTGGGGTTGAGGGCATTACTTTAAGTGATAATGCACATATTTGTGTTTAGAGTAGAATCCGCTCAATGAATTTTGGAATAACATTGTTCAGTAGTAAGCTGAATGATGTTACAATTTGGTATCATAAGTCATTTGGTAACGAGAATGTTACAATGGTTTTTAGAGAGACAGAAGTTGAGATTGGGTGACGTGGCCCAGCTTGGATGGCTAGGGATATTACAATATGGTATCAAAGCTATGGTTTCAACATTGAGCCTCCATGGGCCGAGCTACAGTTTCAACACTGATCCTGCATGGGAAGAGCTATGGTTTCAACATTGAGCTTGCATGGGCTGAGCCACAATTTCAACATTGAGCCTGCATGGGCCAAGTTTCTATTAAGGAAAAATTTGGACTAATAAGTGGCCAAGTTTGGAATTGTAGCGTGACCATGGTGCACATAAACTAAGGGTGCACACTAAATTTTGGATATTGCGGGATGCAACACTGGAATTGTGCAGTAAATAATAGTGCACAGGTGTGCACACTAAAGATTGGGGTTGCACAGAGTAAAATTTGTGGTGCATGCACAATATTGATACACGTTGTATGTGTTGAGTATTGACATCACACATTTGTGTGTGTTGAATGCCAGCGTGCACATGGGCTTCATAAGAAAGGATTTCGATAAGATGGTGTAGAGTTTTCATGGAGTTGTTCCATGAATTCATCTAACAAATCTTGTTGTCTACACATTTTGCAGAATTATCAACAATTAGAGTAGGACATAATCAACACAGAAAGTCAAGAAGAATGGAAGATACGCAAAGAGCCTTTACCATGATGATGGATTCAGAGATCTGTATGTCAGTTTGGGTGCTGATGGTACAAAATCCAAGGAAGAGCGCATTAACTTGGTAGAAACCATTAAGGGACTGCAAAAATATGTGCAAAGCTATAAAGCTGATAATGAAAGGCATATGAGAGCCAATGAACAACAAGATGACTTCAATGTCAAATTGATGCAAAGATTGGACATAATAGAAAATAAAATGGATAAGGAGACAGATTCAAGTAGGTCAAGAAGTCACGGGTCTCATGATGAAAAAAGAAGAGAAGCAAGAAGTGATGGTAGGAATTATCCTCACTCACCAAAGCATTCATTTAGGAAAGCATGCAATAGCTCAAGTCCATCTCTTATCAGAAAGCACAAGAGAATGACTAGAGTGGACGAGCTAAGGGAGAAATGAATAAGATCAAGCCTCCTACCTTTGACAGGGAGCACAAGAAGGATGAAGATGCAGAGACCTGGTTGTTAGGTATGAGGAAGTACTTTCAGCTGCATAACTATTATGCGCAAGAAGAAGGGAGAATTTCCATCTATCAACTAAAAGGAAAGGCATCAATGTGGTGGGATCAGTTCGTGCAGGTGCAACACATTGATAAAAAGAGGGTTACTTGGAGGGAGTTCAAGCAATATTTTCAAAATAAATACTTAACCAAGAGGTAGTATGACAAGAAAATGGAGTTCTTTAAACTCAAGCTTGGGAGTGTTACAATAGATGAGTATGAAAGAAAATTCTTAGGGTTGTTGAAATATGTTGTATTCATCAAGGATGAGTAAGTTAAAATTCAGAGGTATTTGAGTGGGTTGCCATCATTTATCAGTAACAAGATACAATATGATGACCCTAAGTCATTGGAGGAAACTATAAGGCGCGCTAAATGTCTTTATGATCAACAAAGGGGAAGACTGACTTTCCAAAAGGTTTGGGAAGACAAGATGAAAAACAAGGTGGAACAGAGGAAGAAGGGGGCCAAGGCACCATTTTTTAGAAATATTGTGCAAGGACAACCAACTCTCGAGGAGCCTAGAATGACAGAGAGTGTGGGACAAAAGTCGTGGCAATAATCTATTCAATGTTGGATTTGTGCCGGAGATCATATGTGGGGAGATTGCCCTCAAAGAGGTGATAAAGTGAGGACTACACACAGTGTAAAACAAGCTACGACAATTGAAGACATGGGTAGAAATGTGCCTAAGATTTATGTAGCCCTGGATAACAAGCAAGTTGAGTTTCGGTCACACATGATTGAAGTGGAAGGTAAGATTAATGACCAACCCATTGCTATTTTAATTGATTCAAGAGCTAGTCATAGTTATCTAGATCGTAAGACGGTGGAAAGATTCCATTTTCTGAGAAGCAAGCTTGGAAAACCTTGG
>JASDQU010108065.1:0-26405 GCA_032191745.1 Picea mariana
AGAGTCCAAGTAGGATTGTTTGGAGGCTTATTTGGTGTAGAAGTTCCCTTTTTGGGTGGCATGTTGGCCAAGTATCACTTTTGAACCTTGATTTTGAGGTGTTTCTGCTAGACAATCTTTCTTCTATTGTATATCCCAGGTTTTGGCCCTTCTAGGTATGAAACTTTATTTTATGTATTTCTTTGATATTTCTTCTCTACAATGCCACAGGTCTGATCAAAATTGGATGTGCCAAGTGGAATTTATGGTAACTTCCCCACAACTTGCTAATTTTTTGCCTTTCCAGAAGATCTCACTTGTATAGCGCGCCCCACACAAAATAATTGATATAAAATTCTAAAACTTGTACCAGAAATATTACAGACTGTCCACTGGCCAATGAAACTAGTCTCACTCAATTTGGATACTCTAGGAAGAATTTATGATTGTTTTACCTAGAACACCTTCTTGAGACTAGTCAATAGGGATAGTCAGATACCCTATCTTCCACAGGGTGTATCTACAAGTGTAAGATGACCCAAAAGCTTAACGTTTTACCACATATACCTTACTAATTTCTATGAATATCCTTTGAAGTTCAGGGTCTAAAACGTTACAGAAAATGTTTTATAGAGAAAATTCCGCAATGACTCAGTGCAGGATGATTCCAGAACCCTATCTTGTCCAGAAAGTATATCTGAAAGTATAAGGCTTCAAGAGATGAAATTTTAACCCAACGTACCTTGATCCATATACTAAATATCCTCTAAGACGTTCCTTTTGAAACATTGTAGAAAAAAATTTATAGTGAAAAATCCAAGGTGTCTCAGATGCAGCAGCGAAACCCCAAGACTTTGAGCTCTGATACCATATGTTAAGAACCAAATATCAATATAGCATAGAAAAACATCAGAATAAGTACTCAATGCCTTGAAAAAGAGATAATTTCAAATAATAAGCCTCTTTGAGGGGGCAACCTTCTTTTACCCCACATAAATGTTCAAGTACAAGATGATTCCAAATGAAAATGTCTCCTTGGTATATATAGGAGACTAGGAGGTATAATTACAACTAATGGAATAAATACGATATAAATAAAATAACATTACTAATGTAATATTCCCTAATTAATGGGTAATGAGCCAATATTAGGGTTTAACAACGATACTTCGGTATGTCTCCTCCGATCCCTGAAAATTTCACGGTTTGAAACATCCTAGAAAATCAGTTATCATGAAAATGCCAAGATGACCTGAAATTGATTTCGCAGCTCTCCACTATTGGAATGATATTCAATATTTACTCATCCACTTCTTAAAATGTTATTACATTTTTCACCCACACAGTTACTCTCAATACTTTCTATTTTTATACTTTATCATAACCCTTCATGAAGGGACATGCTAATTCAAAAAGACACGACACCCATTAATTAAACAATTAATTCCCTTTTTTATTTCACTTTTTCAAAAACCATGGGAAGATACATGAGAAAATACCATGGGATTCCAAACCCATGGGTTTGAAACCACCATTTCATTTTTTGACGTTTTCACGTGCACCCCTTTTTTTAATATACTTGTAAACCTATATATAAATCAATCTTGGAAATGTTGTGGGCATTTGTAAAGTCATAATATGACATTAATGACAACATTAATCATTTGACATCAATGAAAATAATTCCAACAATATCCCCCTTTGTAATTGATGGAAATCCTAAACGAAACACATAGTCCACTAGGCATAAAAAGAATTTCCTCGTGTCTACAACTCTCCCCCTATCTGCAACTAATCTTTCCAGAAGAAGTCATATTTCCTTAATATCAACTGCATCACTTTGCATTAAGATTAAATTTATTTCTCTTATTTCCCTCAGTAGTAAATCAAAGTCAGAATAAAATGTGGAAGCATATATTACCTTTGTAAATGCTACTGAAGGTCTAATATGTGCAGGTATCATATTATAAATCTTTTTGAAACTTTTGTTTAATTTTGTAACAATTTCACCATTTTCTCTTCAAAATGGAAAATTTAGTAAGGTAGTATTAATGATCACTTCTCACCCCACTTATTTAAAAAGACAATTTCAAGAGCATCCCAAATGTCAATGGATTCAGCTGGTAAATTTTGAAACCATTTTCTAGCATCACCCTCCAAGATCTGGACAAAATTTATCATATATGCATCATCCTCCTCGACCCCAAGACTATGTGTACAATCTTGGAAAGATGCAATGTGATCTTCGGTGGTAACAGCATTCTCCCCATTGAATTTTTTAAGTTGTTTAGGTATTTATCAGGAAAATCATGTAAATTAGGAGGAATAAACAAAGGTCAATATTGAGCAGTTATCCAAGGATTAACTCTAGGGCGCATGATGATTTGTTATGAAACTTTCTAGTTCTCAGTAGACTTAGGGGAACACTTAGATGATATAGGGATAATGATAGTGGATACTTTACCAAAAGGTATCCAAACTAAAATATATATTATATATATATATCCTCTAATGGTGTATCTTTCTTTCAAGGATAACCAACATGTCTCGTGGAAGGTTTTTTTAATTCAATTAGATTCTCAATATATTCAATTTCAAGAATGATATTTTCTTCGACTATTGATGTACTTAAAGATGAAGATCCAACTTTCCTACATATGTTTTCCTAAGAAATCAACCTTTCTGGATTAGAAATAATGGGAGTTTTTTGAAGATCGAGATTAGATCGAGTATTTTTGGCTTAAATAATCTATGCACATGTTGTAAGACCCAAGGTTCAGTTTAACTATGACCAACAAACCCATAAGACATTCGCCCTTTTAGCATCACCTGCTTGCGCAAATGAAGTCTCACCCAAGGTATCTATTGGGACTGCAAGAACCAGGATTCTACAGTAGTAATGGAAAGGGAAGTGGATTCTCAAGTCAGTGTTCCTTCTTCTTGATTATTACAGATATTATCACAATCATTCATGAATATTGCACCATAATCACTCCACAAACTAAGTCTAGTCTACGAAGCATAGCAACATCATTCATAAACGCACATAAACAAGTAAAGAACACAAGATACAAGATTATCTCTAAACTATTTCTCTTTCTTTATTCATCTTTCATATTAATAGACTATTACATTCACAAATATTGCTTCGTCTCCCTCTATCTCCCAACCCGTTACATATTTATACCCAAAATCTAGGGCTAAAATCCCTATTCTATCCCAAAAATAGCCCATTACAATGCATGCCATGGCCAACTTCAGTTAACTGTTTGTTTTCTTTCTTCTGCTTTCCGCTCTTGTTGTTATATTAATTTTGGAAAGGCACATTGTCATCCTTGGTGCTTTATCTTCTCACTCACTTGATTTATTCTTTTGTCTGTGTGTTGTCTTCCTCCTGCATGCTTATGTTCTTCTGCGCACTTTCTTCCTTCTGCGCACTTTCTTCCTTCTGCGCACATTCTTTATTCTGTGCCTTTTCTTGCTTCTATACATTTTATTTATACTTAGGTTTTTCTCCTAAATTTCATTCAAAATTTGCCTGTCCAACAGGCCCCCAACACTCACTTATGACTCATCCCGAGCCACTCAAGCCTTTTTCTTGTTCTTCCACGCTACAATGAATTGTTGAGCGGTAGCCTTAGAGGCTTCTACCTCTGTGACAATTATACCCTCTTATGATTTTATCTCTTCTATGGCCTGCGTGGTAAAGTTCATCAGTTTCTTCTTTGTTTCGACCATGGCTTGTTTGACGTTCCCTTGAACATTGGCCAATTCTCCAATAATCCTTGTTGCTTCTACCTATTCGACAACACGGGTATTCCAACAGAGAACGAACACCTTTAATAACTGCTCACACAACCATATCAAAGATAAACACATCGATGTTTTGACGTAAAACCCATACAGGGAAACATCCATGACCCCAGCCAACGTGGCCACTTGGAGCAGTTTATTAATGCAAAAGAAAAATATTACAGAGATATTTTACAAGATGTTTTCTCACAATCAATCATCAGAAAATGACCCTCCATGCTCTTTAAATTCATATCATGGACCAATCGGGTGTTATGCCACAGATCAATGGTCGTTAATATCGAGGAGAATATGAATCGTTGGATCACTCTATGTCGGGAACATATCGTGACCGTTGGATTTCCTAACTACAAATGCATACTAATGCATACTAAATAAACACACTAAGAAACACACTTTTACCTAACAACACATTAGGGCAAGTAGATCTTAGCTAATGCCTAAGTGTCTAAATTTCCTAACATCCCCCCCTTAAGAACAACTTGGGATAGGATTGAAGGATTTACAATAGTGACACGGTAGGAGAAGGAAGGAGGAATTAGAGCCTATCTCCCCTTAATGACAACTTCCTGAACTCCTAACATAGATCAAAGTTTGGAAAACTTCACTTTTGTAAGAGACTTTTTGAAAATGTCTGCAACTTGATCTTCTGTAGGGAAAAAGAGCACTTCAATAACTTGATCATGAATGAGCTTTCGGATGAAGTGCATGTATAGCTCGATGTGCATGTTGCGCCAATGTTGAACTGGGTCTTTGGCGAGCTTGATGGCACTATGATTGCCACACCAAAGGTTGGTCGGATGTTGTTGTTGGAATCCAAACTATGAAATGTTTCAACACACCGATGTTTTGACGTGGTAAAACCCCTACGGGGAAACAACCATGGCCCCAGCCAACATGGCCACTTGGAACAGTTTATTAATGCAAAAGAAAAAGATTACAAAGAGATTTTACAAGAGAGTTTCTCACAATCGATCATCGACAAATGACCCTCCATGCTCTTTAAATAGAGATCATGGACCAATCGGGTGCTGAGCCACAGATCAATGGTCATTAAGATCGAGGAGAATATGAACCGTCGGATCACTCTATGTCGGCAACATATCGTGACCGTCAAATTTTCTAACTACAAATGTATACTAATGAATACTAATGAAACACACTAATAAACACACTTTTACCTAACGACACATTAGACCAAGTATATCTTAACTAACTCCTAAGTGTTTAAATATCATAAAACTTCATGCATGGGTCTGAGTCTCTATTGAAGGACCTTCTGTTGGTCCATGAGTTTCTCCACTTCGACATATTCCTGTCGTTGAGCCAAAATAGTTGCCATTCGCTCGATTAGTGGAAATGTAGTCACCTTTTCTGCTACCTCATTTTCATTTTCTTGTGCTTCTCAAATTTTGGACTCTACTTCCTTCATCTCTGGGTCGCTCGTGAGCTCTTCCCACACTTTCTCACTCACTTCGCAATTTTTTTACGTTCTTCTTCAAATTTCTTAATCTTGGCAATTGTTTTCATTACCGTCCTCATTCTACCTGTGCGCACCTCAAGTGGCATTCCGGGCATGCTCTTCAGTTGTAGATCCTAAATCTGCCACCAATTTTCGACAACTTTTCATCCATAGTGGCCTCTATGACAAGGGGAACTTCTGGTACTTGCTTGTGTAACTTTTGGACAGCAGGATACGTCTTCTGCACCATATCTTTTGCTTCCACCTTTTTTGATAGGGATTTTAGGGGCCTTGCCTCTACCCCCTCGTTATAATTGAGAGATTCACCTATGCAGCCTTCAATGTCCTTCTCTTTTTGAAGGGATATCTCATATTATGCCTTCACTTGGGCACTTTCGTCCCTCAGTCCATCCAAGTATCAATGTGTTGTGTCTCCTCTGTGCTTTATTTCGTGCACCAATTCTTCTTGTAGTTCTTGTACCCTTTGGATGGGTAGTCTGGATATGACTATACTAAGTTGCCTCAACGCCTTAATTTTTTCCTACAATTCACCCACTGGAAACTCTAGCGCAACTGCCTCAATTGGTATGGTTCTATGTTCCCCTGAGAGTTGTGTAAGGGTCATCTGTGTGCTAGTCGCTTCTGTGCTTGGTCTTGTAGATGGTCCATCCCTTAACTTGTGTTATTTCCTGACACTTATTGTTTCTAGGAGTTGTTGAAGGATTCCCAGCTTATCCTAGACCTTCTTATGTTGGTCCCCGTGCTTTGTTACAGCTTCCTCCCATAGTTCCTCGATGGAATCGTAGATCAGGTACCCAATCCGATCCATATCATCATCGGTTAAAATATAAAATGGGGTATGTCGCTACACCTTAGCTTTCTTTCGTGCCCCTCCTTTCTATTATGGCTCCTTATCTTTTCTTTTGAGTCCCTCTTCAGGGACTTTAGCTTGGCCAAGATGCATTCATGCTACATTTGTCTGATCCTCTTCTCCCTCACTAGCGTTCTAGTCTTCATCCTCGTCTGAGGGCCCTAGTTTGTCTGTTATATTCTTCCAGATGTCCTCCCAATCACTGATTATTAAGTGCACGTCTTCTAGTGTCAGTCAGTAACTATTCAAAAACCATTGCTGCGTAGGATCCTTCTTAGCATAAACATATAGATGGTGCATGCTAGCTCTTAACTGTGTGATATCTTTGAATGCGATGATCGATTCTTTTGGTATGCACAACGTGGTCTCCACTACCTTAGTAATGAGTTGAAAATATGTATAAAATGCGGTGTTGTTGTCATTTTGTCACCTCTTGATGGTTGTATACCATAAGCTGGTATACCTGGCAGCCAAAGGGATGCGACCTAAAGAATGCATGCGTTGGAAATATGCGGGCTCCTGCCACCCAACCAGCGCAATGATAATAAGAAACCATGCATAGTGAAACTCATCACCCTTCTTCTGGGCCTCCGTGCAATATGTTATAAACTAGTTAACGAGGAAGGTCACCTAGTTCATCTGAACCCCTTCCTTGCATTTTTTGGCTTCTGAAATTATTTTCATTGGCACTTCATCTCTGCGACATTTTCACAACAGGTTGTAGGCCAAAACCTGTGTTGTAAACTTGACCTCTTTTTCGTTGATTTTCTTCACATCCAGACCCCTTTTTCCTCTGAATGATTCAAATTTCTCTTTCATGTCTTCGGAGAGGGCTCGCTCTCCCATTTTGTAGAACAATAGTGAGGGGTCTTCGCCTGCTTTTCTCAACTGTGATGCACGCAATTAGCGTAGTATCGATGGAGACTAGGGGATCTAGCCAGAGTATCCCCCCATGAATGAAACTGAGTAATACCTTGACACAAGCATTGATTTTTATACTTCGTTCGAAATGTGGAATTTCAAAAAAGTTTAGGATTCCTTCTTTCTCTAAGCCCAATGCCCATGCTTGTGGCTCGACCAGAATTGCTCCCGTTCCTGGGACGGTCTTCATGCATAAATATCGATACTTGGCCAACTCGAGGAATTTCTTAGAATCGATGATATCATGATCCATGAACTACAGGTTTACCACCTTCTCGAGCATGTCCTAATCACTACTGACCTTGTTCGGAACTACTGCTATTGGTAGTGGGTACTTGGAATTCACTGTTACATTTACTGGGGGTGTGTCATCCCTATGTGGAGGTAAATAATCCCTATGAAAAACTATTGGTGGCACTGAGGCTAAAGTTATGGCTACCTATTCGACGTCCACATCCACTAGTAGTCACTTTGGTTGCTTCTTCGCTGCACTAGAGGGTCCTCCCATTCTCGGTGGTGTCATTCTTATTGTATGATGGACCTGTGGATGAACTTTGTGTGTCTGTGTAGGTCGCTTTAACTTGGATCGGGTAATTTGGCTCTATTCTCTCCTTCTTTCATGCAAAAATAACTTAGAATTTCCTTCCCAATCGATGTTTTGTGTGTTCATTCCAAGTATACATGTCTCATCCTGCCTTAACTTACTTGTCTAATTTGGAGTCGAAGTTGGTGACTAGGTAACTAAATGCACTTTTATGACCAAATCCTCCTTATGATATTCCTTTCGTACTGCTGATATGTTCATGATTTCCAGTCAATTTTCCTATTTAAGGCTCATACGGCATGTTTATGACCTATCCCACCGACCGTCTAATCTTTAGTTTTTGTGCCTGGCTGATTTTAACCATCTTGTCGTGGCCAACCTGTGCAGTGGTTCTTTTCTCTTCTAGATGTACACTTCGCAGTCGGGCCCGCCTGAATCTTGTCTTTGAACTTGGCACAATGGGTTTTTGAAAGTGATGATCAATCCAATAGCACAAGTTTTGATACCTTGGAATTCAACTACTCTTTTTCCTCTGTCTTATATCTACTTTTTATTTGTTTTATTTCCTTTTTTCTACTTTTTTATTTGGTTTTTTCTTGTGTTTCTTGTTACTATGTTACACTTACTATAATATAAAGGTTCTAGTACAACCCATATTATTGTGCAGGTTGTTGACTATCTCTATAGAGTTTCAATATACTCCCATTCACCACGCCCATTGGGACCTTTCCATCCAAGGTTTCCAACTGTGCAGCACCTATGCCAATCAATTGTTGAATTATGTAAGGTCATAACCAGTGCATGTGAAACTTCCACGGATGTTGCATATGCTTGTTGTCATAAAGAAGTACAAAATTTCCGACTTGAAATTTCTTTGGTTTAATGTGGCAATCGTACCATACCTTCTCTCTGGATTAATTCACTTGTTGATAGAACCATGTGTTGGCACAGGGGAAGACCCAGAAATCAACACTTAATAGCGCACCAACAAAACCCTGACTATTGGCCCTTTCGGCAACACCTGTGAAGCAGGAAAAGTCTCACCCGAGGTAGAAGCAGGGGGGGTTATAGGATGCAGGTGTCTGTAACCAGGGTAGGATATGAATATGTGATAAGAGTACTTCGCAGAATATTATGTTAACACTTAGGAAGTGACATGCATTATTTTATTAATCATATTAACACCACATAACATAACCAAAGATAGATTAGCGCAGTAACAACAAATGACAATATACCCTGAGCACTTAGCACTTAGCATTATAAGTTAAATATAGTATTCATTTACTCCTTAACATAATAAAAGTATTTAAACAACAAAAGATCTATCTATTATACATTATAATCAAAGCACTAAGCAGATTCATAACAGAAATGACACAGCACAAAGCACACCATGAGACACCAAATATACGTGGCTCACCCCATGGTGGGGATATGTCCACAAACCGCTTCGCCTCTTTATTATTCACCAAGATCTTACATTAATTCACTCTTGTGCACTAAGCCACAAAGTCGAGCTTTACACAAGCCTAGAGATTTGTGCACTAAGCATTAGATCCTCCTTCCAAAACTAGGTCAATTCACAGAGCCAACTCTCTATCAAGCACAAATCCTTAACGCACATACTTTCCTTTGCACAAAGAAACTCAAAATACTTGCACTTAGCTACTTCTACAATACATTTTTCTTTATTTATACTTTTACAAACCCTTACAATAAGGCCTAAACATGGGGAAAACCCATGGGCCAACATCCCATAAACTCATTACAAAACCCTAACCCAAAATTAGGTGAGATCCGCGATCTCAGCTCCGTCAGACGCTCCTACTTTGATCAGCGTATCGAATTCCAAAAGTGGGTCAAACTGACCAATGTTTCCCCAATACTTGTTCGAGGGCCAACAGGCCCCCAACACTCACCTTTGACTCATCCCAAGTCACTCGGGTTCGGACAATGCTGCTTCGAAATCATCGATATTAACTCGAGCTGCTTCGACTTGCTACCTCGTCTGAGCCTCCTGCTCAGCGAGCTCCTGGACTGTCTGATATGTAACAGGCCCTTCCATTCATTGTTCTACTGTTGTGACTACTTGATATAACTGTGATCCTTGGTTTTCGATCTCCTCAAACACCTTGCAAGCTTCGTCTTGCATAGGTTGTAGCTTCTACGTTACTTCCATCACCTTACCTTGGAGGGTAGTGATCTGTTGTTGTATTGTGCGTTGCTCCTGGGATCTCTTCATCCTTTCCACTGCCGTGAGCAGCTTCATCTTCGCCTGCAATGAAAATGCATGTTGTTGCGTCTCCTATATAGAGGCTACCTTGTAACCTCGCTTTCCTTTTTCTACCTCTCCATAAGCTTATTTGATGTGTTGTTTTAATGAACAGTCTAAAGCCTTCCCTGGATAAAATTGTTGAGGGTCAGGACCCTTCACACTTAAACCTATGATCCGGTGCATCAGCACTGGATCCATAATAATCCTTCTGTCTAGCCATATATATCCTCCATGATAGCATGACAAAAGGAGTTTAATGCAAGAGTTAACCTCCTGGTGGAGGCCAAAATGAGGGATCTTCATCACGTTCAACACGGTGGACTGCGCCAACCCCTTAATCCATGGTTGTGAGACGAGACGAGGTTTCTTTCTGGTTGTCTTTGTTAAGTAGCGGTGGGGAGCTAACATGGCATAGTTCTTCCAGTCTCCTAAGTTGAATTCGTTATTCTTCAACAGCGGGATTTGTCCTAACTGACTCCTGACTATGCGAATTCATTTCAGAATGTACGCAGTGAACACGGAGTACTCAAAATCTTGAGGGATACTGTCATGGTTAACAGTGCCAGCTAGAGGTGGAATATACTCAAGCAGGATCGACGGGATTTGCTTCACATTAGCCAGATCATCATGGTGATTGCTTCTCTGTTTAGTTATGGGGTTGACATGGGCAGAACGATGTCTGGTCGAAGGGGAAGCCTGTAATCCTCTAGTCGACAACACCTGTATACCTTTAGATATCATTATGTTGGCCATTAGCTTCTTATTAACTTCCTCGACAGAATTCTCCAATTCGCTAAGTTCGCCTGACATTCTGGGTTTTAACAGACAGGCGGGGTAGACAAACGGACAGGCGGGGTCTAGTTTCAGATAGCACAGCTCGACACTTGGACAATTCTCTTCTTAGCTCAGTCATCACGGGTAGCAAAACTTGGTCCCAGCGCAACGACTGACGAGTTAAATAAGTGAGTTATCGCGACGGATCTTCCAACGGCCAGGAAATTCTTCCATCAATGTAAATCTATCCATTATGGTAGGGTCTCAACGTCCAAAATCGGTCCATATGCCCATAAATGTGTTTTCTAACCATTCTGGAGCGTCATTCTAATGATCGGGGTGCCTCCAACGGTCATATAACTTCGTTAGGGTGAAGTCCAGTTTTGTGCAAACCTGTAGTTCCAGCAAGGTTCAAATCGTGGGAGCCTGCCTCCTACGAGGTTCAAGTCTGCGAAGTCTTCCATCTAATTTCTCTAACGTCTTGTAGCTTTTCCAACTTAGCTTTCTTTTTATTGAGCTTCCTTGCCTTCTTTCCTGTTATCTGAGTCTCTCTAACTATTTATGGAATCCTCTTTCCATTTTTATTCTTATCTTCCCCTAGCGTAGTGGCTTCGCACTGTTGAGGTGCCCTCAAGGATTATGAAGTTAATATCCCTTTTCTTAACACTTCCTGAGTGGGCATACTTCTTTCTTGAATAGATAGGTTCTTCAAGCCTTCTTGGATTCTTTCAACCTTGATAGCTAATTCTCTTCCTTTATGTCCCTCCTATGTTGTTACTTTGTTCTATTTCTTAGACTTATCCTCTCGTTCTTCTATTAGTCGGTCTATTTTCCTAGATATGAAATCCCTTAATTCCTATTTTTTCTTTTATGTAGCTTCTTCCTCTGCTTTTCTTCTGATCCGATCCTTCTCAATCCAAGTCTTACCTAGCAATAGTGGGAAAGGAGCATTTTCCCCAACAAACCTAATGACTTAAAATTCTTCTTGATTCGATGTTCCATGAACAATAATAGGTACAGTAGTAACTCTTCCACATAAGGTTATCATATTTCCCTTAAACAAGCCTATCCTTCCCAACGAAGGTACCACGGTAGGATTTCCCAAAATTTCTCAAGTTTCTTCTGTCATAATATTCACTTGTGTTTCTTCATCCAAGACACAGTCTATGTCGAAGTCTTTTATTCTTGCACTTATGCGTTGTTTTGCTTTCAGGATTTCTGGTAAACTGGCATCTTTATGAACATCCATCGTTTCTTTCAGTTGTAATAACATAGTCTGAACTTCCTCTGATCTTTTCTCTTTATGACTTTCTAACATACCCTTAGTCTCTTGACTCTTTTCATAGTTCTCTTGTCTCATGTTCATCCCTTCAACTTTAGCAATAATCCTTGGACAATCCTCAACCTCATGACCAACAACCTTACAACAAAGACAAATAGGGCCTACCTCAGGACATTCCTTAACAATATGTCTCGGCCTTCTGCAATTATAACACAATTTCAATCCTCTTTTTCTTTTAATTGTTCACCAACCTTTTCTGTACTACGCATCTCCTCTAGGATCATAATGTTGGACCTGCAATCTGCAAAAATTCTTTCTAGGTTCATGCATCCACTTATTAGTCCAAAAAATCTTTCTATGCATAGGAATAATATATGTTTCTTCATTTCCATTAAATTTAGTCAAATCAACTCTTTCTTTCAACTGCGCCCTAGCCTTCAGACTAGGATAGAATCTATTAAACATAATTAAGTTCATGCTTTCAAAAAAAAAAAATCACTTATCTTTCTCTTGCCAAAGCACAAAGCTTGCTTCTTTAGGATATTACCTATTTTCTTCAAATCAGCTTACTTTCTTAGCACAAAGCTTCACAAGTAAAGTAGATTATTGTGCACTTTAGCAGCAGATCTAAGCACAGAGCTTCTCTTTTTCTTTACTTCAGTTCCCAAAAATCACAATTTCAGGTCCCGGCAATAGAACCATTTTTTGGCACAGGGGCAGACCCAGGGTTCGACGCTTAACAGCACACCAACAAAACCCCGACTTCCGACCCTTTCGGAAACACCTGTGAAGTAGGAGAAGTCTCACCTACGGTAGAAGCAGGGGGTTACAGGACGCAAGTGTTTGTAACCAGGCTAGGATACGAATCTGTGATAAGAGTACTTCGCAGAATATTCTTTTAACTCTTAGGAAGTGACATGAATTAGTTTATTAACCCTATTAACACCGCAAAACATAACCAAAGACAGATCGGCACAGTAACAAAAAATGACAATATACCCTCAGCACTTAGAACTTAGCATTATAAGTTAAATCTAGAATTCATTTACTCCTTAACATAATAAAATTATTTAAACAACAAAAGATCTATCTATTATACATCATAATCAAAGCACTAAGAAAATTCATAACAGAAATAACACAGCACAAAGCACACCATGAGACACCAGATATACATGGTTCACCCCAAGGTGGGGCTACGTCCACAAACCACTTCGCCTCTTTATTATTCACCAAGATCTTACATTCATTCACTCCTTTGCACTAAGACACAGAGTCGAACTTCACTCAAGCCTAAAGATCTAAACACTAAGCACTAGATCCTCCTTCCAAAACTAGGTCAATGCACAGAGCCAACTCTCTATCAAGCACAAATCCTTAACGCACATACTTTCCTTTGCACAAAGAAACTCGAACTACTTTCACTTAGTTGCTTCTACAATACATTCTTATTTATTTATACTTTTACAAACGCTTACAATAAGGCATAAACATGGGGAAAACCCATGGGCCAACATCCCATAAACCCGTTACAAAACCCTAACCCAAAATTAGGTGAGATCTGTGATCTCAGCTCCGTCGAGTGCTCCTACTTCAATCAGTGTGTCGAAGTCCAAAAGTGGGCCAAACTAACCAAAGTTTCCCCAAAACTTGGTCAAGGGCCAACACCATGCAATAAACTGGTCCTCCTCAAGATAAACTAATTGCGACAGTCTCTCCTCTATCACGCCAGTATCGAAGAGCTCAGTGATTGTTGCAATGCACGGGCTAGGTAGAATGAACTCCATTAGCATCACTACTTCATGTCCATAGACCAACCGGAACAACGTCTATCCTAGCGGCTTCTTACTTGTATTTATGTAATCCCATAGCATTGCAGGGACTCATAAGTCCCAATCATCTCGCCCTACATTACATATCTTTGTTAAAGAATTCTCCAATATCTTATTAAAATCTTCCATTGTGCCATTGTCCTGAGGGTGATATGGTGTACTCTTTTTATGATGAATTTGAAACTCCTCGGTCAGTGCAGAAATTATTCTATTCAGAAAGTGCATACCTTGATCACTAAGAAACATGTGCGGACATCCAAACCTCATGACTACCTCTCAAATAAAAACCATGCAGCAGTCTCTGCAGTACAATCAATAACTGGTGTTGCTTCCGCCCACCTTGTCAAGTATTTTGTCGCAGTGATGATGTATCGTTCCCTTGATCTCATTTCTTGTGGATTGATCGGTCCTACAAATTCAATGGCCCACTTATCAAATGCTTGCAGCATAATGTGTGGATTTAACAGAATTTCATATCTCCTAGATGGTTTACCCACTCTTTGACATACGTCGCAGGACTGACAATACTCCTTCGCATCTTTGTGTAGTGTAGGCCACCAAATCCCTGCGCTTAAAATATTTTGTGTCATTGCTTTACCTGCGTAATGTCCTCCAACAATTCCATTGTGTGCTTCCTCTAATATCATCGACCTTTCATGTTCCAATACACAACGCCTCAATATTCCATATGCCCCTAACTTATACAAGTTCCCTGCAGTCAACTAATAATCTTTTTCTTTCACCAACAATTGTTTCTTCTGCGCAACCGTCATCTCGGAGGGGGCCATGCATGTACCTAGAAATTCAATAATGTCTTCAAGGTAATCATCCACCATCCTTACTGCAAATAAATACACATCTAGGAAATTATCATCTAATTTACCTGCATCCTCTCCTGTCAATATGCACAAGAAATGATTTGGTCCTCCATTCAGCTTTTCTAGTTTTACTATAACCTTAAAGTCGTATTCCTGAAATAGTAACAACCATCTGCATATTCTTCCTCCTAATACGGGCTTGTTGACTAAGTACTTTAATGAAGAATGGTATGTATACATCTTGAAGTGGGACCCCAATAAGTAGTGCATGAACTTCTATATAACATAGACCATTGCCAATCCTTCTCATTTTGTAGTGGTATAGTTATTTTCAGATGTAGACAATTTCCTACTTGCAAACACAATTGGATGATCGATGTCCCCTTCCCTGGGTTGTGACAGTACTGTTCCCAACGCTATGGATGATGCATCTACATATACATGGAAATACTTGTTCTACTCTGGAAAGATCAAAATGGGTGTGGTTACCATTTTTTGTTTCAAAGTGTCCAGCCCCTTCTGGAAGTCCTCATTCCATTGAAACTTGGCTTCCTTCTTTAGTATCTTTTCCATGGATGTTGTAATCTGGGCATATCCATAGATAAATTTCCTGTAATAACTTGTATGAACCAAAGTTTCCTTTAGTTGTCTGACTAATGTCAGAGGTTCCAAGCCCAGAATTATTGTGATATTGGTTGGATCAACCAATAGTCCTTGTTTTCATACTACATGTCATAGTAGAATACCAAATGGTGCACAAAGTATACACTTCTTTAAGTTTGGCGAAATATGACAGTGCCTACATCGATCTAACATGAGTCGAAGAAATTCGATATGATCTTGTAGTAAACTGAACACTTTTTAATCATCCAAGTAAACTTCCAGAAATTTATGGATGAATTATTTGAATGCTTCCACTACTACTCTAGAAAACATCACAATGCCATTTTTTAATCCAAATGGCATCATTGTATACTAATAATTGCCCCACTCTGTCGCAAAAGTGGTTTTGTGTCTATCTTCCTGCACAATTCTTATATGATGGTACCCAAAGAATCCATCTGTAAACGAATAAGTTTATTGACCTCCTACGTTCTCCAGTACTTCATCTGTGAATGGTGTTGGGAATGGATCATGTAAGCATGCGTCATTCCGTTTCCTCATATCCACGCAAATCCTAATTCCTCTTGTCTTCTTTTCCTGTACCACCATTGGGATAATCCACTCGGATTCTTCTACTGGTTCAATGATTCTTGCATCTAACATCATGTCTATTTCAGCCTTGACCTTCTCCTTGTACCTCAAGTTTAACTTATCAGGTCTTTTTCATATTGGCTTAGCTCCAAGTTTTAGTGGGATCTTCATCTTGCCTAAGTCGCCTTCTATCCCCTTCATCTATGAGAATGTGGTTGGAAATAAATCTTGATATTCCCACAATAACTCTGTAACCTTCTCAATTGTCTCATCGTTCCAATAATATCCTATCTATGCAAACTTAGGATTCTCCGTTGCCCAGAACACATGTAGTTGGCGAATGCAAGCTATGGCCCTCCTACTGCATGTGTTCCTTCTATCTCCGATATTTGTACATTCCTGTGATCTTCGTCCTCGTATTCTTCCTTTGTTGCATTATATAATTCCAATAGCTTCTGGACCATTATCTTTTCTTTGTGTACACTACATATGGGTTCTACTTCCATTGTCTCCACTTCTAAGAAGATATGTTTGTGAATTGCATATAGTGTTTCCAGTATCGAAGGAGATTCATGTTCAAATGTGAACATGAATTTAAATCATTGGACCAATTCTTTCCATCTTGTTGTCTCCCTGCACATCTCCAATTCTAAATACCAATTCTTCGGGATGGTCTCCAACGTGTGTATGAATCTGTGTATCCACTCTACTTCTGGTACTGAGCGCCATAAGGCCCTACAGTTTTCCATGTAACCTTTTGGGTCAGTATCTCCTATGTATTTCTATGCATTTTCTTCTTCCTCTGATCCAAAGCATATGTGCATTAGTGTATTGCATTGTGCTCAGTATTTCATTCCCCTTCTATGCACAACCCACCATCTAGCTGGATTTTCTTGTAATACGACATCCAGAGCCAACAGCCTCTGTTGTTTGGGAAACTGTAACTCAAATTATTTTATAAACATGTCAATCTCAGTTATTCCATCATATTTGGGTGGTTCACATAGCTCTGTTCCAATCCAGCACAAATATATGTTTATCCACGCACATTGTCTAATTAACACCTCATGCATTCTATGTTGTCAATTCTCTAGACCATCTTCTGAATATGATGTGCATGAATTGATACTTCTCCAACTCAATGCACCATCCATTGTTGGATTTACATAATCCCCATACACACGGTCAGATTGTACAAGTTGTCAATGTCCTTCCCTCTTGTTGGATATGTGTATCGATGTCCTTCTGATGGGTCCAGAGGTGCAATAACCTTAAGAACCCCAACCTCGAATATCGTCTCCATATTTTTCAAGTTAATAATTTCCTAGTTACAGAACGCCCATTCCAATCCCATCAGTGCTGGATACGGTTGAATATCATCTACTATCTCAATAACTTCAAAGTATTCCATGTTGCTCACCCCATGTATGTTCACAAACACTCATGTCAGTCGCCCAATCGGGACTATCTTATACTGATTCGAGAGCCTTAACTGAATAGGGGACCATACTAGCTCAAGTTCTCCCATCATCGCCTGTGTCCCCTTAGGTATCACATTCACATCAGATTCTAAGTCCAAAATAACATTATCCACATCATACTCTCCAAACTGCACATTGAACCTGAATTCTTCGTTGGTTCTCTTCATGCGCAGTACCTGGTTTACCATTCTTTGTGAAACAGAGGTGTCCCTTCCTTTTGTGCAGTGATCAATCATGTTATATAGCATACTTAGTGCAGTTCTATCTTTCATTAGTTCTACACAAATCTTTAAGAACTATGTAATTGTACTTACGTGTGCACTTGACTTCTCTGGTACAGATTTATCTTCTATATGAGGAAGTGATGATGTTTATGCTCCCCCATTTGGTCTAAGTATTTCCTTTCTGGTGCTCTGATATGTATCTTTCTCTTGTTGCATATCGAATTTTGGTATAGGCCCTGTTGACTTCCTTACCCACTGCTCTGTATGGTTTCCTCGATTTGCCATATCAGTGCATTTTCTAGCCCCTCCATGCATAACAAACACTAATTTTGGTTGTTCATTGCATCTTTCGGTTGATATCATATGCACATTCTGATTCGTGGTCTAATTTGGGTTTCCTCTGGCCTACCATTTCAAAACTAGTTGGGGATAGTCCTCTGGCAAGTGATCCAATGCTCTGCGATATGTGCACATCGTACACATATTCTGGCAATCGCAGGCTAAGTTTCCAGGTTGATTATAGTTATAACAGATAATCGTTCTGGGTCCTCCTCTACCAAATGTCCCTCTACCCAACCTCTACCAAAGTTTCCTTTTTTCCCCTGATTGAAACCTCTCCAATTGTTATAATGTGCACCACCTCCCTCTATAGAGGTTTTCTCTTCTTGAATCTGGTACATATCCTATGTGTTCTCCCTTAATAGTTCAAATGTGTGACAATCCTTCTCTTCATGTCCTATCGACTTGAAAAAATTACAAAACAAGTTCTTGGGTGTACTATGATACTTCTGTAGCAATGTACACTCAGTGGGGTGATGGCCCCATTTCTTACATATCTCACAGTACCCCTCCCCCCCCCCAGTAGTGGATTCGGTGCTCCAGCTGCTAAATATTGCGTGAATGTTAAGCATTCATCCTTGTGATGTCCCTTCGTCATGTATTTGGTACACCAAACATGTTCTCCTTTCTCCCTTCCTTTGGTAAGCTCGACCAATTGAATTGTTAATGCATCCAACTGCATCTGAACCTGTGCCATTCCTCCAATATCTCTTGCTAGAGATGCCTATAATTTCATTGCAATCTCCAATGCCACGGGCTACGACGTAACCGTCTGTTGAATTAGGGGCCTTCGAATGTGTGGTAGAAGTCTGTAAATAAAAAATTCTTGATGTTGTTGATCTAGAATTTGGAAATTCAATCTCCCCATCACATCCTTAAAGCGTTGATCGAAATCCCATGCGGACTATGTTTGTACCCATTTGATCTCTTTTAGCTCGGTGATGTACTGTGATTCTGACTTTGGCTTTTTGAACTCTTTTAATAGTGCTTGATTTATCTCTACCAAGGTTTTGGCCTGTCTTGTAGGTGTAATGATATGTAACTTCATATACCATACCAACGCACAGCCTCTAAATGTTGTTGCTAATTGCGCATTTTTTATGGCATCATCATGTATGTTTTTAGCGGCCCAAACTATTTTGCACACAAACAAGTGTTGTTTTGGATTCCTACTCCCTTGAATTTAGGAAGTCTAAGAGTATTATCCACTCTCACCATGTTGGCTTATGTAGTCCCTCCTCTAGGTGATGTTGGTGGACTCTGATTCTGACTTTGACTCTTCGTACTACTCCTACTATTTTGATTGATACTACTATGTACCCCTCGACTAACTATGATGGCCTTTGACATGTCTTCAAATGTTATCTTTGATTGTGGTGACGCACATGGGGTCGTGAATTGAACATAGGACCCTGTCTGAGTAGGACTTATTGGCTCTTCTATTACTGGACTGGACTGAAACCCCTCTTCTCCTCCTATATATGGTATCTCTATGATTTGGACTAGTGCAGAAGGTTCTCTTTCTTTTGTCTCATTGTGTTGCTCCTCTCTCCCAGCCCCAGTCTTTTTCCTCTTGTATCGTCTTCCTCCTCTCAACTCTCCAAACTCATACTCTTCCTCTAGTATGTTGCCTTCTTGCATCCTCAATCCCTTCCTTCTCTTTTCATTGCTTCCTTCTCTCAGACGATCCCCCTGTCATCCTTTGGCTCCCCCTATGTTCACAAAGCCCTTTTAGTTGTCGGACTTCATTATCATCATGTTTTTTCACGTAAAATCATTTTTATCCACATATTCAATGATTTCAAGAGCCTCTCGCGTGGACCTTTGAAAAAATATCTTTCTTCAATATTGTATGATTGAATTCAATCTACTGCAAATTCTGTAACATAACCCCTAAGTACACTATCTAACCAAAAAATCAATTGCTCAAGTAGTTGGGTTACTTATTGAATTTAGTTGTCTTACCAATTCATGAGTCCAATTCTTTGGCACTACAGCACTGAACCTCCATGTCTTCTCTACCAACCTCTCTAGCCACTCGATCAGAATTTTTGGAAATTCGCCCAATAAAATTTCATGCAGATCCGTGAACACACACTTTTGCATTCATTGCTTGTCATTCATCTGAGGGTTCATGTTCTCTTTCCGTGCAAATTCCTATTCTTTTCATTCTAACCAGTCTATGATCTCCTTCTTAGTCGGCCTCCAAAACATCCCCTTCATCGCAATGTCTCGATCCCGGCAATGGAACCATTTGTTGGCTTAAATGATCTATGCACGGGTTGTAAGACCCAAAGTTCGGTTTAACTTGACTAACAAACCCACAAGACATCGGCCCTTTCGGCATCACCTGCTTGCACAGATGAAGTCTCACCCGAGGTATCTATTGGGACTACAAGAACGAGGCTTTTGCAGTAGTAAGGGAAAGGGAGGTGGATTCTCGAGTCATTGTTCCTTCTTCTATTTTATGTATGTTCTCGATTATTACAAAGATTATCACAGGCATTCATGAATATTTCACCATTTGTTGGCTTAAATGATCTACGCACGGGTTGTAAGACCCAAAGTTCGGTTTAACTTAACCAACAAACCCACAAGACATCGGCCCTTTCGGAATCACATGCTTGCACAGATGAAGTCTCACCCGAGGTATCTATTGGGACTACAAGAACCAGGTTTTTGTAGTAGTAAGGGAAAGGGAGGCGGATTCTCGAGTCATTGTTCCTTCTTCTATTTTATGTATGTTCTCGATTATTTCAAATATTATCACAGTCATTCATGAATATTGCACCATAATTACTCCAAAAACTAAGTCTAGTCTATGAAACATAGCAACATCATTCATAAACGCACATAGACAAGTAAAGAACACAATAAGCAAGATTATCTCTAAACTCTTTCTCTTTCTTTATTCATCTTTCATCTTAATTGAATATTACATTCACAACTCTTGCATAATATTCAAACTCATCGATCCTCTCCCTCTATCTCCCAACCCGTTACATATTTATACCCAAAATCTAGGGCTTAAATCCCTACTCTATCCCAAAAATAGCCCATTACAAAGCATGGCATGGCCAATTTCAGTTAACTGGTTGTTTTCTTTCTTCTTCTTTTCGCTCTTGTTGTTCTTCTATTTCTAGAAAGGCACATTGTCATCCTTCGTTATTCTTCTGTTTATGTTCTTCTACGCACTTTCTTCCTTCTGCATGCTTTTTTTATTCTATGCCTTTTCTTCCTTCTGCACATTTCCTTTATACTTAGTTTTTTCTCCTAAATTGCATCCAAAAAATGCTTGTACAACAAGTATGTTTGGATTTTTTCCCCAGCTTTACTCGATATAATTAATAGGTGAGAATTAAAATGAATATTTTTTTATTTTCAAAACACGGAGCCAATTATTCTGCTTTTTTCACCATCAAAGTCAAAATATTTTATAGTCATTTCCCTGGAAATAAAAATAATGACTAGGTGGTAAGAAACTTAAATCTGTTGAACTTTTAAATTACAAAACTTAAATATATTCAAGAAATTCTTCTTTCTTAGTCAAGAACCCTTTGAAAAATCCCAAGATGATTAAAATAAATAAACGTGTTCCTTTATTGGAGTCACCTTTCTTGATTTTCTCAAGCTGGTCTATCTTGTTGAGATAAAACTTTATGAGTACATTCAAGTTCAACTCAATTTCTTGTTGTTTGTAAATATAGGTTGTAAAACTTATTTAAAACACTTCTTTGATCATCTAAACCAAAGAGAAGATAGGTTATACAGGGTTTTCATGAGTCATTCAACCGAAAAACCCCTGGTCACTAGGAAAAATCCACAATCAATATTCACATCCCCTACAACATTGCCAAAATGGATGTTGTTCTACAAATTATTCCTGGTGAGGAAACAATTCCAATGCACCCTATGGAGGGCTTCAAAAAAACCTCCCCTTTTAGGTTAATATGAAACAATTCAGTAGCCAAAAGGAGTAGCCCTCCAATCATTGTAAATAGTTAAAATGAAAAGGCATTTTCCATAAATTTAAAATATTTTTTTGAGAGATAATCAATACAATAAATATTCAACTATGAGCCAAACAAACAGCTTTATCCAATTTTAAGCACGCATAGAAAAAGGAAATTTAAGAAAAGAACATAATGAATTTAATATTCAACTCTTCATGAAATCAAAGTTAAACTCATAAAGCTAAAACTTTAAACAAATGTGTATCTTAAGGTAAACCAATTTAATGGAAAAAATATATATATATGAATATGATTTATCTAACATCATATTGAATTTACTCACTCAATTTATGAGACTGTAGTAATAGATACTAAACACATTGATGCTCTCTTGAAAAAGTTGAGTAACAATCTATTCAAAGATACAATCATTGTTAATATAAAATATAACAAAATCATATATCAATATTTTAAAATTCAAATGATTAGAACATTATGAAGATTATATATTTCATACATCAATCATTATTTTTCATCACATTCATAATGATACAAACAAAACAGAACTGAAACATTTCACACACAAATCTCATACGCATAATGAAATGGACGGCTTAAAATCAATGTTGAATATGAGAAGTCCTCATTAAATATAAATGTTACGTTAATGTCTCACAAATAAAACGTTCTGGTCCAAGTGAGTCTTTCAGACGGCAATGTATGCTCTCCCTATAGAAAATGTTGACCCTTGCTATGACAACTACACCCTTATTTATATGTTTTTAGCCTAACTGATTCTAATAACTAATTTAACACATGGAAAAATTGTCCAAGTGTACTATACATTATGATTGGGCTGAACTTTTCTTCCCCTTTTGTTTTTTATAAATAACTTGTTTTTGAGTGGATGAGAATGTTCCTCCATCACCCTCATTTATAATAACACCTTGTTCCTTTTGAGGAGCTTCCTTACATTTTTTTTTATCATTCTTTTTGGTATTTGGTGTGGGTGTAATTGATGTCACTGTCACTTTTTCATCAACATTTTCCTCTTGTGTTGAAGTTTGTTGTACCTTGTATTATGCTAATAATGGGACTACACATTTATAATGTAACATATCATTCCATTCTTTGCATGTCATGTAAGTTTGTCTTTTCAGTTTACTGTAAAAAAAAATATCAAGATCGGTATGGAATTGAAAAGAAACAGGAGTTGAGCACTTAACAACTTTGTAACCAAACTAAGGATAGAAAATCTTGTTGTAATACATCCACGATCTGTTGGAAACGGTGACAACGAATTCTTCCATGAATAGAATTCCAGATCCTATAATCTAGCGTTGGTTGTAACCAATACGACCAAATTAGAATATGGATGAGTTTACATTTAATAATCAGTTTCTAATGTGCATTGCTATAAATTGATGTATGCCTGTAGAGGCTGAGGTGAGAGAGATGAGTGTGAGCCTGTTGTAATATCCATTAGTTGAATAATAAGACAACCGATACCTATGATTGGTGGATGTAGCCCAACGTTTGGGTGAACCACGTAAATTGATGTGTTTCTTGTCTGCATTTTTATTGATTGTCTTATGTGATATTTGTATTTCCGCGTTTGCAAATATAACAAGTGGTATTAGAGCTGAGGAGAACGCAGACTAGAAGAGTCGCTCGTTGGAAGAGGCTACGTTGAGATCACTGTGTTGGAGAGGCTATGTGGGTTGCTTGAAGGGAGCGTTGTTTTTTGCATCAACGCTGGAGGTTCTTCATGGAGGGAGCATTGTTTCATTAGTGGACTTCTAATTCACTTTCGGGAATCGTTTCGGTGCTAGCTATGTTTGGTCGACGATGTAATGTTCAACATTGTCTCAGAGAAGACAGCATCCGGTTTGTGGTCAAAGCTGGAAAGCCTGTACATGACGAAATCCTTGACAAACAGGATCTTCCTGAAAAGGCAATTGTATAGTTTGTGCATGAAGGAAGGTATGAAGATAGTTGATCATTTGAATACTTTTAATACTCTCTTAGTTTAGTTGACTAGCATGGGAGTGAAATTCGAATCTGAAGATAAGGCAATTACATTATTGTGTTCTTTGCCCGCGTCATGAGATCACTTTGTTACCTCTATTAGTTTCGGTTCAACAGAAAGTATTGAGTTTGATGATATTGTTGGAGCTTTACTGTCTAAGGAAACAAGGAATAAATCCAATCTAGAAACTTCTACATCAAAGGCGATGGTAGTCAGAGGCAGACCTAAAGAAAGAGGACATGGTCAGAGGGATTTCTCTTGGTCAAATTCGAAGGGAAGAAAGAGCAAGCTTAAGTGTTGGTTTTGTGGCAAATATGGACACCTGAAGAAGGACTGTTGGAAGCGACAGAAAGCCTCCAAAGAAGACCCTCCAAAAGAGACGAAGGAAGCAAACGCAACTGAAACAGGTTCAGGTATGGTTGATGAAGTTTTATCAATTAGTATTGGTTCATGTCATGATCAACGGTGGTTATTAGATTCTGGTGCTTCAAACCACATGTGTCTTCATAGACACTGGTTTATTACTTACCAGTCTATAGATGATGGAGTAGTTTACATGGGAAATGACATTTCATCTAAAGTTGTGGGAATTGGTAGCATTCAAATTAAGATGTTTGATGGAACTGTTAAAATACTAACTGATGTAAGACATGTACCTGATCTTAAGAAGAACCTAATCTCTTTGGGAGTCTTAGACACGGGAGGTTACAAGACTATTGTTCAAGGTGGAGTTATGAATTTCTACAAAGGAATTCTACTAGTTATGAAAGAAAATAAGGTTGGTAACCTGTTTCTGTTAGAAGGGAGAACTGAATCAGATCATGTGACAATGGTATCTAAGAACGACGGTGATTCTGTTTGACTATGGCATCAACGGTTGGGTCATATGAGCAAACAAGGATTAAAGGTATTAACTGATCTCAAGTTACTTCCTAGTCTAAAGTCTTTAAAGTTAGCTTTTTGCAAGCACTGTATTTATGGAAAACAAAATAAAACCAGAAGACATACCAGTAAGGGAATCCTTGATTATATCCATTCTGTTGTTTGGGGGCCATCCCCTACTATTTCATATGGAGGATCATCATATTTTGTAACTTTTATAGATGATTTCTCTAGGAAGGTGTGGATCTATATGTTAAAGACTAAGGTTGATGTATTTACAGTTTTCAAGCAGTTTAGAGCTTTAGTGGAAAAGAGCATCGGTAGATCCATTAAATGTTTAAGAACTGATAATGGTGGTGAATTTACATCAATGGATTTTGAGAATTATTGCAAGGAATTTGGGATCGATAGGCATAAAACCATTGCCTATACTCCTCAGCAAAATGGAGTTGTTGAATGCATGAACAAGACTCTTCTAGAGAGAGCAAGGAGTATGCTTAGTAACGCCAATTTGCAGCAGGAACTATGGGCAAAAGCAGTAACTATAGCTTGTTATCTGGTGAATCGATCACCATCGACAGCAATAGAATGCAAAATTCATAAGGAGGTATGGACAGGTCACCCTTGTAATTATTCTAATCTTAAAAAAATTGGTTGTGATGCCTATGCTCTAATTCTGAAACATCGGCATTCTAAATTAGATCCAAAATCAAAAAGGATTATCTTTGTTGGATATGGTGATGGTATTAAGGGGTATAGGTTGTGGGATCCTACTGCCCACGAGACCACCATTAACAGAGATTTAATATTTGATTAATCATCTCTCATCAAATCAAATGTAGATGTTCAAATGAAACAGGAAGAAGCACCAAAGTATCAGCAAATTCAGTTTGAAACTAATGAAGGTGAACATGAACAAGTTTCAGAAGATGTTCATGAAGAGTCTCATGTAGCAGAGGAAGACATGATTGATGATGATAGTCAACAGATTGTGTATGAGCCACAAACTTCCCAAAGGAGGTCTACACGGGTCAAAAACCCTCCAAGAAGGTATGATGATTTTGTTTCATCAGTTTCTTTAAGTACTAATGATGATGAACCTTCGTGCTATCAGAAAGATGTGAAGGGTTCAAATAGTGATAAATGGAAAGAAGCGATGAAGGATGAAATGAAAGCATTAGAGAGGAATGCTACATGGGACCTGGTAGAACTTCCAAGAAACACGAAAACTGTAGGTTGCAAGTGGGTCTACAAGCTGAAGAAGGGTGTTGATGATGAGGTGGAAAGGTACAAGGCAAGGCAGGTTGCGAAAGGATATTCTCAAAAAGAAGGTATTTACTTTCATGAGATTTTTTCACCAGTTGTAAAGACTGTTTCAATTCGAATTGTGTTAGCATTAGTTGCATTGCTTGATTTGGAGTTGGAGCAACTAGATGTTAAGACTGCTTTCTTACATGGAGATTTGGATGAAGAAATTTGCATGGAACAACCGGAAGGGTTCGTTCAAAATCACAGCAATAAATTTGTTTGCAGGCTCAAGAAATCATTATATGGTATGAGGCAGTCGCCCAGACAATGGTACAAGAAATTTGACTCTTTTATGGTGAGCCAGAATTATACAAGGAGTGAGTATGATCATTGTGTCTAGTTTAAGAAATTGAATAATGGAATATTCATTATCTTAGTATTGTATGTTGATGATATGATTTTAGCAAGAAAAAGAATAACT